>JACJUY010002571.1:76791-129520 GCA_014220935.1 Platorchestia sp. MABIK | reverse complement strand
TTATAGACTTCATAGGTAGTACATTTTAACTTTTGACAGTGTTCCAATAAAGAAATGTTGAGTGAATTCCTTCGCAATTTATCACATGATGAACTTCAACTGTTTCGTAAAGTTGAGAAATTAGTAAAGGAATTTAAGGGAAATTAATGTAGTATATAGTTCAAGAGCCAAAATATTTTGTCGTTACAGGGTTAACTGTTTGGTCTACTAGTCTTGCTGAATGAAAATATGGTTAGACTGAAAAATTGAGGACAGATGTTTGTTACCTAAATAGTGTGGAAAAATCATTTAGTGTTGGAGCTATCATTAAATAATTTTTACCTCTGAAAATACTTCAGAATGAGCATCTTCATAGATTTTGAGTTCAGCCAAAACAATTCTGGTCAATGTAATTTTTGTTTGATAGAATCAAATTATTTTGTCTTGTAGAAATGAATTAGAGGTAGAAATATGACATTTTAAATTTTAAAATTTCGATATCAACGTATGAGTAGAAAAATTCTTTCAATCAAAGTGTGGTTTTGATTGGTTATTTGTTCATACTTATTTCATGTATTTGTATAAGCTTTTCTTTCTTAACTTGTTTTCACATTAAATTTTTAAATTTGATGGAATGTTTACAACATCTCAATATTTTGTTTGTAAGTGGCTTATTATAAGAGTAAGAGTTTAGTTATAAGAGTTTTGTTCAGTAAGAATAGATAGTAAATGAAACTTAATAGATGCTTATGTTTAGTAGAAAGTTTTTATTAGAGCTCACTGAAAAGTGACTACTAATCATGGCCCATAGGAACATCAATAAAAAGGAATTGCCACAATAATGCATGGGGATTGTATTTTCACTTCAGGTTTGATGAGTAAATATGTGTGCCATTTTTTTCTATGACTTGTTTACCACAATTATACCCTAATGCTTTTTATTTGTATTCCAAGATATTTTTCCAGCATTAGTTAGTTGCATTTGAAATGTGGTTAAAAGTTTCAATTGTACCACTAAGAACTAACCATTTTTCACAAATCAATATTTAAACTTAGCTTCTAAATTTGTTTTTTTGTGTAAACTTCATTTATCATTCATAATTTTTTATTTTGTAGTTCTGTATATGTCAGAGTACAAGTTTGAAGATAACCTTTTCCTTCTAATAGTAATAGAAGTGTTCAATTGTAAGTATAGAAATGTTCAATTGTAAATGTGGTGGTTGATTTCTTCACTTGCCATGCTGTTAATTTTTTTAAATTTCTAAATATATTCATTTTGTGGCAATTTGCCATTTCTTAGCCTCTAGTTTATGCATTAAGAGTACTGTTCCTAGTTTCTTGATGAACATATAAATATTTGTGTCATCTTGTTATTGTTTATCTCTCTTGTTTCCTACAGAGTATGATGTTTTACAGAAATGTGACACAGCAGCTAGGCATCTTGCTTTATGAAAATACTCCATTTTGTGACAGTGATTGCTGATTGATCTTCATCAGTTGAGCATAATTCACTTACTGTTTTTGGACACGCAATAAAGGTAAACACATACGCTTCTATGTGTTGAATATTTAACATAGTGTGTTATTTCTTCATAAAATTTGGATAAGTGATGATAGTACTGCTAGATAATCGTGATTTTAGAATGTTTTTGCTGATATTTTTGCTAGTTATGTTGCTATTGTATTATTCATTTAAACTAGTTTTCCAGCCATTTGTATTGTGACTGTGAAATGAGTTAGTAAAAAAGCAAAACAGTACTAAATAAAAGACTGAACAAATGCTATAATATTGTTCCCTATTTGTCAATTTTTAAAATAAAATGAAATTTTAGAACTTTCGGTTTTTTGAATCCTATTTTATTCAAACTAAATTTTTAGATAGTACTTTATATAAAAAATGTATGAGTATCCTAGTACTTGATCCATAAATTTTTACTGCTTCAAAATAATGTTTGATTTTGTCAAAATGCAGAAACCCCACATCTTTGCAAATCAATGAAAAAAGTATAGTGCTGTATAAGGGGATCTCCTACCCTGCACTCCTCACTTTTCAAATCTCACTGTACACATTTCTATTGCACCTAGGGGAACAAAAATACATACAGATATGTGAAATAGAATTCTGAACACATTTGCTTCCATTCAAATTTTCGATTTTTACGAGAAAAAAATGAAAACTAAAATTTTTTTGGGGGCATAACATATCTCACTGTACACTTTTAAACGTAGAAGAGTGGCTTTGGCCTCATTCGACGTGGAAGGACTGTAAAAACACTGTAACGCTTGATGTTTTTGAATTTCAGATTAGAAAAAAAGTTATTGTTACATGTGTCCGAAAAATATCTCCCCCCAGAGAAATCCTAGATAACTTTTTCTAACCTCAGATTGCAACATTCTATTGCACCTAAGAGAACAAAAATGCACACAGATGTTGAAAATTAAATTCCAAACACATTTGCATTCGTAAAACATTTCGATTTTTGCAATAGAAAAAAGTTATAGGGGAATAAAAATATAAATATTTAATTTTTTTGTTTGCGCCAACCCACATTCCTTCTGCAATTTTCAACGTAGAAGCGTGATTTTAGTCTCATTCAATGCGGTTTGACGGTGGCAACAGCGAGAAGACGCAAAATTCTATTTGAAGTGCAAATTAAAATTTTATTTGGAAAAACTGAACATTTTTTTATTTTTTTACATGTTGGACATGTGTAACAATAACTTTTTTTCTAATGCGAGATTCAAAAACATCAAACGTTACAGTGTTTTTACAGTCCTTCCATGTCGAATGAGACCAAAATCACTCTTCTACATTGAAAATTGTAGAATGAAAAATGTTTTGCGCAAGTATATTTTTTTTTAATCGCTCAAAATTTTTTTTTTTGCCAAGAAATCGAAAATATTTAAAGAAGCAAATGTGTTTGGAATTCAATTTTACATATCTGTGTGCATTTTCGTTAACCTAGTTGCAATTTAAATGGGAAAAAAGAAGTCGGTAAAATTTAGTTCATTAAGGGTACCATCTGGGATTTTGACCTTTTTTCGGCCGATTCGCTTGAAAATTGGTCAGTATATGTATTTTTTGAAAGTAAACCTTTTTTACTCGCGTCATTTTTTCAATTTAGGCCTTACTTTTATATTTTTTACGTAAAATGAGTTTTTTTCCTACATTTTTATGTATATTTCAAATTGTATTAACTCATCGAGTTTTGATGCTAGAACAAAACCAAAAACAGTTTTAGAATCCTCGGAACATTTCTAACAAAAGTTACTGAGTCAATTTTTAAATTTTGAAATAATTTTTTTGTGATATGCAAAACTTTATTATAGCATTTAAAACAATGTCATTCTAAAGTTTTGCATATCACAAAAAAAAAATTTCAACATGTTCAAATTGAAATGAGTAACTTTGTTAGAAATGTTCCAAGGATTCTAAAACTGTCTTTGGTTTTGTTCTAGCATCAAAATTCAATGAGTAATTACGATTTGAATAGATACTTTTCCGACAAAAAAAAACAAAAAACTCAATTTTTTATGATTTTGGGCCCCTTTTGGATCCCCCCTGGGGGGGGTTCTGGTGTCTGGAGCATCATAATATGTCATGGCACAATAACCCATACCCTAAGGATCCTTTTTCTACAAAAAAAGAAACACACTCAATTTTTTATGATTTTGGCCCCCTTTTGGACCCCCCTGGGGGGGGCTCTGGTGTCCGTAGCGCCATAATATTTCATGGCACATTAACCCATACCATAAGGATTCTTTTTCGACAAAAAAAAAATTTGAGTCAAGGGTGCCGCGGGGATCCCATTTTGCCTCAGATGGCACCCTTAATTGAAGTCCAGGGTAGGAGGTCCCCATAAGCTGTGTTGGTTATTCTGTGACTTATAAATGACAGAATTCTACGATTTGGGCATTGAACATTTTCAAATGGTGCGTGCAGTACAGAGCAACATAGAAATTTTCTATTATGAATAAAGATTTAATACTTGCAAATTTACCTTCCTGTTGTGATGTGAAAATTGACTTGACTGGTATTTTTTCTTGGTCATCAGGAGTGCAATGCCGCTTCTGAAGCGAGCCATACAACCGAGCTATGTGTCTCGAGTGCCAATCGTCCAGGAGTGGGTGCGGGACGAAAATGGCCGGGTTTTCCCTGCCTGCTTGCCTGCCACGGAGCCGCCCCAAGACTTGGATGCGTTCACCAACCTCACTCTTTCTAACCTCATCTCACAGGTGTGCTACTGATCCATCCTTATCGTTGCATTCTAGAAAAAGAGTGAAATGTATTCTTTCCAATTTAAAGCAATGCTTGTAAATTACTTTTGGTGCTTATTTTGTCATAGAGTGAAGGAAAGAAACCAAGAGCAGTTTTTGTATTAGGTTTGATTTTTGTAATTTAAGTTTTATAAATGTAGGTGTGAAGAAATTTTCTCACTATGCAGGGAGATTTTTGTTTAATAAGGACTATCTAGTACAAATTGTTTTAGTGTTGCTTGTTTTCAGATATACTGTTACTGTAATGGATTAATTTTCATGGATTGCATAGCATTTTCACCCACTGATGAAAATGAATTTGCGGGTTTTCTGAGGTTTCATTTTACTACTGAACACTGTTATGAGGCAAGTTAGTCATATTGTTGCACTTATTTTCTGCATACAACTGATTCAAATTAACAATAAAACTTAGTTTTTGCAGTACAGTAGATGCAAATTTTTCTCTCCTCTATGGTCAAGTTTAATACAAAATATATGAAGTGGATATAGTCTGCAAATTTACCCAGGGGCAAATATAATTTAGGGTGCTTGAATGTTATGTGATCTAAAGTCTTGCAGTCACTGAGTGTGCATCATGCATTTTAAAAATAGGCAAGAGTGATTTTATAAAAGATGGTGGATTGTAACTATAAGTCTCAATTCTTCAAGATAATGTCCTTGTAGATCACAACATTTTTATAGCAAGTCTACCAGCCCACACATGTCTAGTTGGAGTTACTAAGTGAGATGCTTTTCAATTCACATGTCGGAGACTTTTGCATGGCTTCTAAAGTCTCAAAACTTAGTCCTTCCAGCTTCTATTTCAAGTGGGGATGTAATAAAAACATAATTGAGGGGTGCATCTGGGCTGTAAAGGGAGAGAAGATGAGGGTAAGGCTATGTGCTTTTTGGCTGTCATTCTTGTACAAACGCCTTTTTGTGATAGTTTCCAAATGTTAACAATGCTTGGTCTCACACAAACTGAACTATTGGCGCAAGAGTCTCAAGTATAACTTAAATAAGCAACAATATAGCCTTGCCTTGTCTTCCTTCTGCCAACTTTTTTCTTTTCTTTTGTTTGAAACTCATTTGTCAAAGTTTAGGAGCTTCATAATAAGAGACTTCCAGTAGGTGTGTGCAAGCTCGCAGACTTCATGTAAAAAGTTTTTCAAAAATGTAATGATTAGTAAGAATATATGCTATAAATTACATTTGGGAGATCTGTCCTATTTTTAAGAGGCATTTTGTGTATTTGGGGACTTTCATAATTTAGAGGTAGATCAAATAACAAATGAAAGCATGATATAAATCTATTGGAGTATTAGAACACCACTATTGTGAGACTGCAAATGCCATAGAGAGATAGAGTGAATTGCTTACAAGTAAACTTGTACGTATTCTGAGTCCATAATTGAACTGTCAATGATTAGAATTATTTTTTGCATTCACTTAAATACACACATTTTTTTATTGAAGATTAATTTCTCTTAGATGAAATGTAAAGTAATCAACTACATTGTTGGAAGCTGAATTGTAGTGTTCATTAAGCAATTCAGTGGAAGTTTTTGAGTAGACAATTCAAAATAAGAATTTATTAGCTTTGCAAACTTGGTGATGCTATGTGAAGGCATTCCTAGAGTTTCATGAGTAAGCTAGGCTAATTTTGCAGTAGTGAAACAAATAGTTTGCCTTGGCTACATGGAGATTAATTAATGTAAGCCATACTGAGTTGGCTTTGAGAAAATTCTTAGCTGATTTCTTCAGTTGGATCATCATGCTGGCCAGAAGGTTTTCCGCACTAATGGTTGCTGTGTTGGTGCAGTTGTCGTCACTGTCAAAGCATGCGGAGGACCTTTTCGGAGAGATGATCGCTGACTCCACTGCCATTATGGACCGTACCATCTCCCTTCAGGGCAGAGTGGACAAACTTGCTGTCAAAGTCAAAAATTTGGACAGCAATGTTGAAGAAGGTGGGTCTTTTTTAATTTTGATTTCAATTTTCTTCAGCATAGCCATTAGGTTTTGCCAGTTTCATGGTACGCAATCTAATTTTTTCTGGTAATTTTCTTTTGAACTGTACAAATGTATATTTTTTGTCAAATATACAAGAATATTAGCTATAAGTGTGGATTTTTTTTAAAATGTCATGATGAGCTTGTAAATAATTCAGATTGAATGTTAAGCAGTACTTTCGTTGCACCTCATGTTGGTGTCATATTTTGCTACAAATATTTGTACAGTGTTGACACATTGTGTTGTAGAAATGTAAATTCTTATCCCATGTATGTAATGCACAAAAATTGGACCATAGGCATATGTAACTGCACCCAAACTCTAAATTTTATTACTCATAGTGAAAATGTCCAAAATCTCACAAGTTTGTACTTACATAGCCAATTTGATTGTGGTTGTCACCTTATCTAGCGCATTGGTGCTAGTTTACTTATCGGTAGACATAAGGTAGCCAATGGTTTGGGATAGTTAGCTTTGTTTATCCTATGCTGGGGACTGGTTCTATGGGAACTCCCTGCATGGGAGTTCTCCTAGGTTACTCCAGCTATGGATAGCCCTCTAGGTTTTATTTCTTTCATGCCCATGTTGCTTCTTGAAATTTTCATGTATTCTTTAGTATTGCTCTTTTTATCGTTTCTTCCTCTTCATTCCTAACTTGCTACTTCCGTGTGCAGGGTGTCCTGTGTGGGAAAACACTTTGTGCATAGATTTGGCACTTCTGTTAGTTCATATTCATACTAAATTGTCCTTTCTGCTTTCTCTGAAATACACTTAACTTCTATCCCATTACCACTGTTAGTCTTGTGTATGAGATTTTTTCCGAGCATTTATGATTCTATTAGTTGATTCAATTGAGTGATATTACTTGATGCACATGAAAACTAAATTTCACACCTATGCACTCGGTGACCTGTGTAGTGTCAGTTTTTGAGATCATGTTAATGGTAATTATTTATCATGCTTAAAGCACTTCAAAATGTACTGAGTGTTAGAAAGTCTGTGACATGAAATGTGGGGGTTGAAGATTTTATGTAAATTTATCAATAGTGTCCTTTATTTTGATACCTATCAGTCCATTCTTGCAAATTATGCATTAAAGTAAATGCTCAAAGACTCTGTTAGCTAGGCTAATTAATGGTGTCTTCGTAGGAGATGCTTCAATTAAATAGCATAAAATTGCAAGCTCTGTACATATTCTAAACATGAATGATCCTACCAAAGTAACACCCCTCAGGGGGTACAACTATTGCATCTATGGGAATTAGCACTCCCAGGGGAATTATAAGTGGGCACGAGCTAAGGGTTAGGTAGGCCTTCTTTTTGTTCAAATAGAATAGGTTATTGTTTTGTTACGGACCATCTTTTTTCGGTTCACTGCTGTCCTGTTTTTCAGCACTTACTACTATCTTCTTCAACTAATTCTTCCTTTATGAAATTCTTTCTTAGCTTACTGTTTCTATGCACCTTGTGGATAGATTCCGCGTTCCTTCAACTCCATACTAAATGGTACCTTCATTCTTCCTCTCTTGGAACATCTTTGTTGGGGTAAAGGGAGGCTAAAACTCTCTTCTATAATAATTATATAATAGTTCCAATGTAACATGGGAAATGAACTTATTAGGTACCCTTTCCTGCATCAGAAATATAAAGAATAATGAGTAAACTAGGATGAGTGGGAAATTTCTGGTACAGCTTTTGGTGATGCATGTTTGTATGTGTGCCGGCAGTGTCCCTGCAAGACATCCACATGAGGAAAGCCTTCAAGTCGTCCACGCTGTTCGACCAGCAGGTGGTCAGCCGAGACACGGTTCCTGCTGCCATGCTCGATATCTACAATAATTGTGACCACCCTCCTCCCCTCGATGAGCTCAACCCTTACAGGTCTCTAAATAGTTTTGTTTCCTTACAGGTCTCTGACTACTATTAAATTTATTCCCTATTTCTCGACCTTCCAAAATCAATAAATCAACAGTAAGTTCACTTACAGTAAACTTGAGCAATTGTGTCAGTTTTTGTATTGCTTTCCTTTTGTTAGTTCCTAGCCAGTTCAAGAATAGGTTTTTTTCACGATTCTCACTTTGATGTAGATCTGATATATGATAAGTTCACTATTGACTTCAGATGTCTTTGTGTCACTTGAAAGGTTATATGTTAAACTTTCCTGGACAATGTGCTTTAGGAATATCGATTGTATTGCGGTGTTTAATGCAAAATTTTTCTCGACTCAGGATGCAAGTGAACTTCATGTGTTCTGAAGCAGCCTTGTGCATCATTATTCGTTTCACTGAACTGCCGCTGCTGTCTCTTCAAAAATTCAGTCTACTATTTTAGCAATAACAATTTAATTTGTACCAAAATTGCACATTGTAAAGCCCTTTGATGGCTGAAAGTTCTGCACAGACATGCAGGCAAAGTATACTTGTTCAGGTGCACATAATTAACTGAAGTGAATATAAAGAAACTGGAGGTAAATGAAGCATTTTTCTGTTTAGTATAGAGGTTTCGTGCTTGCTGAATATTCATCAATGTTATATCACAGAGATGACGGCAAGGACGGCCTCAAGTTCTACACCGACCCGTCTTATTTCTTCAACCTCTGGCGTGAAGAGATCACTAAGGAGACGGAACAGATCAAAGATAATAAGAAGAAGGTGAGTTGCTATCATCAGGGCTGGGTCTACTGCCGTTAGTTATCTGTTGTGTATTTTTTAGATATATTTTACGCTCTGTGCCAATGGCCTGTTGGAATTCTTTTACTTCAATGCTCGGATGAAATTGTTGGAAACTCCTTGAAAAGTCATTCTATGGAATAACCATGGAAATATTTCCCTTTTGATGATTTCACACAAGTTGTGTCCTGCAGCTGGATTGTGTAGATCACTGATTGTTCAATCATGTTCGTGCCGCTTTCTTTACTGGTGTGATGGAGCAGACTTGCAAGCGTTTTTAGGCTAGTTCGTTGACTGAATTCTCTGAGCAGCAAAAGATTTTTGTCCATAGGAGGCCTCTCGCATTAAGCTGTAACTGCATCCGCGTATGAGTAGTGATATCATTAGGTAAATACTGCTATTGAATTTCAAGTTCACTAAGACTAATATTATGCATCCATTTGGTAAGTTCATATTTTGCGAAAACGGTATTTAATTTGAGGTTTTTGAAATCAGTAGCCATGTTTGACGATGAAGGATTGGCATTTTTATGTGGAAATTGGTTCATAATACTAAGTAATGATATTTAGTATACTCATAAATATTCTCAGCATGACCCTGTCATGAAAGCGTCATATGGGATTCACGCTCCTCCTCAGAATGGGATTCACATTCACGTTTGAGAAAGGAAACGGTGAGCTGTTAGCATTTGCCCTACAGTTTGTTTCCCTGCTTTTGGTCTGAAATGCCTGAGCCACACGCAGCTGGCACAGCAGCATCAGCTGTTGCAAAAAACCTTGCTGGGTTTAATTTTTCAGTTCAATAGACATTTTCTATTCAGGATGATGACGTTTATGTCAGTTTTTCGTTTATGTTGCGTTATTGCATTTTTTTTTAATATATGATTGCTGTTGACCCGAGTATGCTCGTAATCTACATGCATACCATATAACATTTTTGTGCAATATGTAGTCTTAACTTGTTCACAGGGATTTTGGTTAAACCCCACTCAATTCATACTAGATAGTCCATGGTGATTATCATATGATGCCAAGAGTCAGGCAATTGACCATTGAAATATCCATGCGAGTGATATCACCACAATTCTTTACAGCCCGGCAAGCCGAAAGGTGACGGGCGGAAGAAGAACAAAATTCGACAGGCGAGCAACACGCGAGACAAGCACAAGCAGCTCGCCATTGCCAAGGGGGAGACCATCGGGGACTACAAGACGCCTCAGGTGTGCTATCTAAATACATCCTCAATAAGCTTTTCCCTTACAACTTCTGCCTTCATCGTTTTTTGTAATCACTAGAAAAGCTGCAAAACATACTTCAATAAAAATGCATTTCTGGGACGGTTGTTTGGCTTGTTGCTGATGTATCAGGTTGTAACATAAATTCTGTCCAATTTTTGAGCTATATGTTTAGGGCACGATTACTTCAATTTAGCTTGTTAGTGTTGTGTGCTTATCTATGGTAATTAATAAAATATCATTTCTTCTTTCAGATTGTGTGATAATTATCGTTATTAATAACTATTTTTAGCCTTAATGTACCCTACAATAAAGAGCAAATCAGGCGTATTTTACTGTTTGAATTTCATTAAGGCAATACGGTAAGCTCAGCAGCAAAAACACTACAAGACACGTATGGAAATGATGTTGTGAATGAAAAGACCTTTGTCACAGGGCACTTGACTTTCTTCTGTCAGGTGGCCAAGCCTTCAAGTCAATGACCACAGCAACAAACCAGTAAAAATTACGTTTCTGTTTATCACTTTTCACCAGTGTTGATTGAAAGTTTGGGAAGTTTATAAATTTATTTGCGAATGTAACAGATTTATTAAAAGCACAGTTAATTTTATTAGAATACACGTTTAAGATTTGTTAAAATCATAATTTGGCGCATTGCACGGTAAAGTCTCAAACATGATGACTATCAAAGCGGCAGCAGACGGACGCGCCTTAATTTCAGCACAACTGCTACAGCGCGACTGTATGCACAAAACTTGTCAGCGTGACTGCTCAGACGTCTTAGGTACAGAGTAAATCGACTGGTCTGCGCGACTGCTTCCACGTAACTGTCTGATGGGTCAACCGGCGTGCTAAGGTTCCCGTACCAATGGTACCGTACAGAACGGACCGCAATGTTATTCGTAGGAGCACGCAGGAGAAACAGTTTGCCTAATTGGGCAGTGAAGGACTTTTTGTCGTTCACACCCTCAGAAAAAGGTTTTCACGTTTCAAAAAAATATGACTTCAGTCTGAAAGACGAACCGAGAACAGGATGCTCAAAAAAACTCAATTCTGAGCAATTGCAAGCTGCCATTGTTGAAAATCCAACCTGCATTACTAGAGAACTGAGCAAAACCTTTAATGCAAGCCATATGACCATATATCGAGAAATGAAAAGACTTGGCAAAGTCTCATAGGCTGTGAAATGGGTCCCACACGATTTGTCAAAAATCAACAGGCAACAGCGTGTGACTTGTGTTTCACTGCGTTCGCGTGAACTTCAGCCACTTTATTTAGACCGAATCATACCTGGAGACGAAAAGTGAATCCTTTACAGCAATGTTAAGCGCAAAAGACTGTGGCTAAGTCGTGGTTCAAAGCCAATTCCACAGCCGAGAAGTGGACTACACCCTAAAAAAATTATTTTGTGTGTATAATGGGATTTGAAGGGAATTGTTTATTATGAACTAATGGGTGACAATCTAACAATAACATCTGAAGTTTACTGTCAGTAGCTAACTCGTTTAAAAACAGTTCTACAGGAAAAACGACCTTCTCTGATCAATCGAAAATGAGTGATTCTGCAACATGAAAATTGCCAGACCCCACACTTCAAAAGCAGCCAAAAATCTCATTGAATTATTTGGCTGGGAAGTCATGCATCACCCGCCATATTCTCCCGATCTTGCTCCAACCGATTTTCGTCTCTTCAGGAGCTTGCAGAATCATTTAATGGGACAAAGGCTTACTTTAAGAGAAGAGGTCGAAATGAAACTAGTTTTTTTATAATTATTTTTTTCTTTCTTTTTTTTTTAGTCCAAACTGGCTAAATTTTATGAAGAAGGAATCGGAAAGCTTGTGGCAAGATGGGAAGATGTAGAAGATTAAATAAATATATTTTTTGACGGAATTTTCACTTTATTTAAGATTAAAAAAATGGACAGAACTTATGTTACAACCTGATAGAATGAGGGGCTCTAGAGGAGTTGAGTGTTAGCTTCTAGAAATTATGAAGGTTCTGGATCAGAAGAGAATGAGGATCCCCAATAGTGGAATGCTTGTTCGCAAGCTGAAATTTTGAGGTTGGAATTACAAGCTTTGTTGCTCTAATCCTTTGTTGCGTTCATGCTTTCAGAGCTAGGAAAAAGCTCATCACATACTGTATATAGTTATCGTAAGTTGCTATATTAATTGTCCCCGTTGTTCCAGAGAACTTTTTTATTTCGTGGGATACAGTTTTAGAAACTTGATATGTATTTTTTCTCATTAAATCATTTTACGTATGTAGATTTGAAATGTAATAGTCAATGATGCAGGAAATTGTTTGTTTAGAAAATTGTAAATTACACACCGCAGAACTGCTGATCATTCTTACATTATTACTGTTTAGTTGAAGTAGAATTCTTGAATCAAACGTTTCTGCTCTATGTTGAAGTAGAAATAAGCTGTGAGTAAGAGAAAGTATCAAAGTGTGCAAGGTAAAGTTGGGGTATGGAATGGTATTGGCTATGACGGGGCCATGGCACCGGTGCCGTGCTTACTCTGGCGGCTGGGGACCGTATATGGAAGGATGAATGTGATCGACATGAAGTACAGAGTTCTGAAAAATTAATTACAATAATAGTTTTTGTGTGTTGACATAGTAGGTACTTCGTGTTTAGGTAATTTATCGACTCAGGAAGCTTGCAGTCTCTAGATATTAATGAGGTATTAATATGTTGTGGAAATGTCGATTACAACAATTTGCCCAGATGTACTGACTTTTAGGGCACAATTAACTCGTCTTTCACCAATTAAGGCTGTGAGCTTGAAGACTTATAGATGAGAGAAGGTATGAGCAAGTAAGTAAATTGCTCATTCCCGCACTAGTATAAATGAGTATTTCATCTGTTTAGCGACTTCTCTAAGAAATAACTGTTCTCATACCTGGTGAAATGAATCATGCAATTTTATTCATCATATTTCTTAGGAAAGATAAAAATGTATTCGGCATAAAAGTCTATTTCTCGGTTCTGTTACAACCAAACTAACCGTTCACAACCGCGAGAACGCGGCGAACGTGTTAAAGAAGCCTGTGCGCATTTGTCACGTGTGGTGTTGCAGGGCAAGCAAGGAGTTGGGCAGGACGGGATGCTGCTGCAGCGGCCGAACAGCATCGAGCTGCAGTCGCACGGCGGCAAGCCGCATCCGCCTTCCCACCACCAGAACGACCACCCGACCTACATCGCCAACTCTGCTATGGCCAACAACAAGAACCACTTGTCGCCGCACCAGCAGCAGCAACAGCAGATTGCTGCTGCCAATGGTGGCCAGATGACAGGCTATGGCACGGCCGGCAACTTCCCTCACAGTTACCTCAATCAGGAGAACTTTGGCATCTATGGCCAGACCACTTACGACCCCAGTGCTGAGAATGGTAAGTCTGCACCTGACAAGTGAAGAAAAACCACATTGCAAAGCGGTGCGTTCATAGAGATGGGGTTTGAGCATTTTTCTGAGTTCCGTTTTTAGAGATGGATCATAAGAACTGATTGTGGAAACACGATTTATTTTGAGACGTTTTGAATGTAATTCTTTTCTGGTTTTAACGATTGTACTTGGAAAGGAATATTAACGCAAGTCATCAGTTCTGATGTCCACGTGTATGTTTTTTTGGTATTTTCGCGCCAAATGCTCTCATGCATTAATCTTTTTGACGTTGCTTCAACATCTTCGTGTAAATTATAGTATGCTGGTCTCTTTGATGTTTTCTTAGCATCATGATATTGTCACTTAGCTTGAAAATTGCGTTGTGCTATTTTTCTGTTTGACTGCTTAAGTAGTACCGATTGTGATGTTTCACTCGAGTGTGGCTGCTCAGTGATCCAATATTTTGAGAGGAGTGTCTTCATGAAATGTTTTGATCTCGCAAGTTTTAATCTATTCATTATTCACACTTATTTTTCATTATTTGAAAGCTGTGTCGGCAGTCTCACAACAGACAACCACTAGAATCTGACGCTCTATTCTCAGCTAGTGTTTGTTTACATTTAATGGCGAGATTTTAGAGCCATATTCTCAAATAATTTATGTCGTCGTAGTCCGACAGCCGGAAGCAAAAGTTCTTTTAAGAACTTGGCTATGCTATGTGTGTTTTCCTACCCAATGCCATCCAATTCTATTAAAAAAAGCACTACCATAATTTTAGGCTGATGAAACTACTCTTAGCATAGCCAAGTCAACAGAAGAACACTCGATGCTGAATGGCCGCTGCAATGACACTCGTAGTTAGGAAGTCAGCTCGTGATTATATGGCAGGTCTGAATTAATGTGTAACGATGTCACTCGCGTGTTGCAGGCGGGACCCCGAACAGGAACTTGCCTCGTCCGGTGTCCAGCCGACCCTCCCAGCCGCCCCCTGCACCCCCCAGCGGCACCAACACCCCCACGCCCCCCTCCTCGTCCCACTCCGGCACTCCCACCCGCGTCTCCAACCGCGCCTCCTCCCAGCCCCTCAGCACGCGTGAGAGCCTCCCGCCCCCGCCCCTGCCGCCCCCCGTCGCTGGCGGCGTTGAGGAAACCGACAATGGGGCGTTGAGACCGCCTGACCTGCTGCCGCCCCCGCCGCCCATCCCCGCCATGTCGGGAGGCGGGGACCTCGACCTGCCCCCACCCTCACCCCCGCCGCCGCTGGCGCCTGAGAACGGCGTCATCTCCAACGGCCCGCCTCCCCCACCACCGCCTCCGCCTCCCATGCTCAACGGGGCCGCGCCGCCGCCTCCTCCTATGCCCAATGGAGACGTCAGCATGGTCAGCGCTTGGCTCTTACCTAAACCTTTCTTTTTATTCTGAACTTGACGAGCCTGAAGGTTGTTGCAGAAATTTTGCTCTTATTTAATTATATACATTTCTAGCTACTCTTATTGAATTCTGTACGTTTCCATGCTGTTTCAAAACTGAGTTCCACTTCATTTAATTGCAGTGCTACACTTCTGTGTATTTGCCATTATCCGCTTTTGCCGTCTTGTCTTTCTGCATCACATTATGTACCCTGACATCTTTATTGACATCTACTACTTGCTACCGCGCCTGATTACTTCATTTTGCTGCAATGTCGTTTCTTAATCTCCAATTAAACGGCCATCACTAGAACGTGAGATAAGCTTAACAAGACCCATATTTTCTTGCTGTTTTCATAAGAGAGATGTTCATACTGTGAATGTTATTAATGTGAGCGTTACACACTGCTTTGGTGTACACTTTTCCACTGTTCGATTGATGCTTCAAATTAGATGTGTTGTGAGGGGTTAATTATTGATGTTGATGTCCCCTCAGGAGGATACAACTATTGTGTCTGTAAGGATTAGCAGTCCCGGGGGGAAAATACGAGGTCCTGAGCTGAGAGTTAGGTAAACCTTCTTTATGTTGGAATAAAATTTTTGTTTTGTCCACGACCATCTTTTTTTTCGGTTCTTTGCCGTCGTGGTTTTAAGCCCCTACTACTTTATTCTTTAAATTTATCTAGTTTCATAAACTTCTTTCTGAGCTTACAGGTTCTAGCACCTTGTGTGTTTAGATTCCGCGTTCCATTAAGTCCTTAGTAATTGGTGCCTTCCCCTCTTTAGAACTCCTTTGTTGCGGTTAGGGAGCTCAACACTTTGACTGCGATACTACCTATCGGTGGGTCGTGCTGAGTTTTTCCTGTTGCGAAACGACCCATCGATGGGTCGTTTGAAAAAGTTGTAACAATCTTTTAAAATTAATGGTATTCAATGGACCCAGTTAATGTTTAGTATTTATAAAACTCCTAACTTAGAATTTTAATTTTAATTGAATGCTGAACTTCAGTTTAACCCATCGCAGTAAACGTATTTAACTAACATCTAATCTGATGTTGACGTTGCAGAGCGGGATGTGCCTGAACCTGGCCTCGGTGACGCTGAAGCCTGCGCCCAAGAAGGCTCCTCACGAGGACTCCGACCCCAGGAGTGACCTGCTCAAGGCCATCAGGGATGGTAGGTCTCCCTCCCCTCTGGCTGTGGTGCTGCTGCTGCTCGAGCTCCTCTCATCGCATGTGGTGGTCCTTTGTGGCCGCCGTGAAAAGCATTTGTGGTGGAGGTTGTTTGTGTTAGTGGTGGAGGTTGTTTGTGTTGGTGGTGGAGGTTGTTTGTGTTGGTGGTGGAGGTTGTTTGTGTTGGTGGTGGAGGTTGTTTGTGTTGGTGGTGGAGGTTGTTTGTGTTGGTGGTGGAGGTTGTTTGTGTTGGTGGTGGAGGTTGTTTTTCTTGTTGATGGAGGCCTGTGTTGCACAAATGTCTTGTGCAAGTCGTGGAAGTAATTCGTTTGGTCCCGTGGAAGAGGGTCGAAGAACCTGCGGCGCCTGGTTTTAGCTCATAATACCTCGGATATTTTGCAAGCACTGCAGTGAGGGTCTCAGGGCATAGCAATCTCGAGTAATTTTAGGTTGATGTAATACCTATGGCTGATCTGTTGGGAAATGCCATTTTGGCATGACATCATCGAAATATTTCAAGTGAATGTTAGGATATGTGATAATAAACGTGTGTTCTTTTATGATTGTAAACATATTCCACTCAAGAAATATTTTTGTAACACACAAGCCCTAATTAAGAATATGATGAAAAATGATCTTCGTTTTTTTGGTTGCATGAGTTCAAGTTTGGGTGGAATTCTTTCCTGATTGTTCCCAATATCGATAAAACGTAAGGAGACAACACCAGATGTCATAATACCATTAGAAATGGGTTTTCAGCAATTTTGTAGCTCATTGAAGATGAAAAAGATAAAGGACGATTTTGGCAATAAACAACTGAAAGTAATTATTGAGCAAAATCCATGTCACGAGTGTCAGAGAAATGTCTCAGACTTTTTGTGTTTCTACTGTAATTGTCTCACGCCGTTTGCTGACGGGTGATGAAGGGGAAAAATTCAGTAAATAGGCACCGTGTGAGCTTAATGAAGATCAGCCTGTTAACCGTCAGTGTCCAGGTTTCCTGTCGTTGGTAGGTTGCATTTTCACCGTCATAGACCACCTTACCAGCTCATGCAAAGTGTTCTCGCATCACATCTGTCCATATGAGTAGACGCAAGGGTATTTTATCTATCTTTAATAGCCACTGTCCGCGTTATCAGTTCAGTACAACTGAAGACTATCACTGAAGTGACCGTGTTGATGCGCCGCGGCCACTCTGCGGTGTCTGTCAACAGGTTATAATGTTCAGCGTTTTGGACTATGCTCGTTGTTTTCTCAAAGCAACGCAAATAATTTCTTAATTGATAAAAAAGTCACTTGTGCCGAAAATTGAATTTTTTATGATAAACGGTAAGCGTGATCGATCATAAGCCCAGAAAAGGGTTACTATTTGCCAAAGTTGCATCATCAATAGATTATGGTAACTGTCTAGTGGTCTTATAATTGGTGTTGTCCACTACAGCATTCTAGAAGCCAGAGCACTACAGCGGAGATTCTCATCTATCAACTCGTTGAAAGCGTGCCTGTGAGACCTGCTCCAAGTCAAGTCAAAAGGAGACCTGTGTTGGTGAATTCACTTGACCTAATTCTGCTCCATTATAATGCTCGGCTACATGTTGTAGAAAAAGACATTACAGAAACTCACAGATTAAGGTTTCAAGACTCTGCCTCGTCCTCTATTGTCACCTGAATTTTTATTCTTTGACTGCCATTTTTAAGGACTTACCCCAACACATTATTTGATGGTGAAACTCTTAGGTCAAAGCCATGGGTGACACCTACTTGGAAAGATTCCGTTGCGTTCCGACCAGTAATTTTTCATCTACTAGGAATAAATTATCTCGCTGGTCGATGGGAATTCAGAAGTGCTTAAGGCTCATATTTTAACTAATTTAAACTGGCTTGTTCCTGACGTCAGCCATTATTATATGACAATCTTATGCTTCAAAAATCTAGAGTAACGATTGTTTGAATTTATTTGATCCGCAGAAATTACAAGAATTTTCAGGTAGCATTTTTGGCTTAAATCTAACTCTGCTTTTAAAAGCATGTTAGCGTTTTTAGTGCTCTTTTGATTTTTTATGGTACATCTCACATTAATGAAACGCGCAAGGCCATTGAGCTCCCTAAACTCTTTGTGCTAAGTTTGTTTTAGTTGACGTTTATACTTATATCTCAACATCAGATGCTAGTTGTTCAATATTATTGTTTAAGCATGAGATAGAAATTTGTTAATAACCTTTTTATTAAAATTAACCCAGAGTTTGAAGTTGGCCATGAGTACTCGTTCGATTTGTAGGAATTAGACGATTTATTTTCTCCCTTCTAATGTTTGACATTACAAATCATTATGCCATCTCATGTTCTTGACTGGTTGCAGGCATCAAGCTGCGCAAGGTGGACGCCATAGAGCGAGGAGGGACAGGTCCTACTGGAGCAGGGCTGCGTGTTGGCCAGGACCCGAGCAAAGATGTTGCTTCCATACTGCAAGAGGTGAGCTTTTCTAAGTTTGGCCTCTTTATCGTAATCTTTTAGGCTTACAGAGTGCACGTGCATGACTGGTTTATTTCTTCTTTTACTAATGGGCCTCTTGATGGTTACTTTCAGTGATAGCAATTCAGTTAGATTAAAATCAAATTCCTGATGCTGTGTTTTACAGATTTTCCTACAGTGCCTTCACTGAAATGATTCGCTCATCATTTTTTTAATTTAATGCTACATACACATCCTAAGCTGTACCCCTCTTCAAATTTAAACATGATTTTTGCGGCACCAAACATTCTAAAGCATAAATCTGAATAAGATACGGATTCTGTTTGTCACTAGACAAATGGGTCCTGCTCCCTCATTAATTTACATCAACAAGGAAGCCGGATTCTCGGAAATGAGGAATTGGCGTGCCTCCATGAAATCATGAAATACACAAAAATACAGGCAAACCAAAAATACACGAATAATTGAATAAAAATTGTACGCTACATATACTAAAATAAGGACGGTACTCACCGATGTGAAGGAATACCACTTACGCAAGCGCGGTTCTATGCGCATCTGTGAAGATGAAAGATGTTGCTTCCGATATTGGGTATATTATACACCTCGTGAAGTTCGCATAATTTTATGATTACGGCAGTAAGTCATCCAATACGTTTAGGAAGCTAACAAACAATGGACATATTAAAAGGAATATTGCAAATATCAATTCCTCAAACCTACTACCCTTTGCAACATACTAACCCTACTAACGGAATTGGATGGCCGGCCAGCACCCTTTCCGTTAGCTACACCTCAAAATTATGATAGAATAAAGCCTATTTTATCATTGCGCTGCCAGCAGCACCAAACGTGGTCATCTCTCCGATCACAGTTACACTCGCACAACCACAGCTTCAGTTCAGATTCCCTGAGTTATTCATAGTTCAGAAAAGTGTTTTTGGACGACTGTATTCACAGCTTCTCGTAGATTTCCTTCAAGTTGAAATGGAACACAAAAGCGATGATTTTCTATGGAGAACTGCAAAGAACCGCCCTCTTGCAAAGATTACAAAATTTACCCGTTACTTCTTTTCGCCCCAGTTATGCTCACTCCCAATGTTTTAATCTTTACTTCAATGAATGTCATTAACTTTCTATTTCACTTATTTCAAAAGCATCTCTTGTAAAAAAACAAAGCTAACTCTCACCCGCCCAATTGACGTTCGATCTTTATTTTTTGATTTATTGTCTCGACCACGGTGGTCTTTGTGTGAGACTTCTTTTTCTCTGCAATGGAAAGAGGGAAATTTCAATTGAATTTTACAAGTATAATTACATTTCGACGCACGCTATATTTCTTCACGTATTTTCAGAGTGTATTTTTCAGTATAACTTCATTTTCACCACCTCCTATTTGTAACAAAACACGTACTCTCTCCGACGGTCCTCGGCGCAAGACTGAACCTATTCCATAAGCTACATCTAAGTATGCTTGAGGGCTGCCTTCTATTCGCATTTGCCCAATCGTACTTCTCCGGGGCTTCATAAGTGCCCGCCTACACCCTTTCTAATTGGTGGTCCTGGAGCTGTCTTTTTTCTATTCGCTGTTAAACTGCTGTTGCTAGGCAACGCTATGATCACCGGCTTCTCTCGAGTCACCGTTGCCCAGAAAATTGTTGCTATGGTTACCCTCTGCTCCTACGATTCTCAAGTGTTGGTCACAAATCACTGTCAAACATTTGGGGCTTGGCTTCTACGACCATTTGCTTATCCATAAATTTTTTGCTGTGTGTGGTCAAGAACACCGACTCTCTTGTCCAGGCCTACCCAAAAAAATGCTTACACAAAATCCTTGCTAAGCACAACACACCTCACTTAACACACATTAGCACACAACTCAAGCACACGACCATTGGCTTGAACAGACTCGTGCTGTTGGTATACGCCATTTTCTATGTGTACTAAGATACCAGCAAATCTTACGGTATGCTACAAAAAACGCAAAGAAAACACAATAAACGGACAATAAAAGAAATCTAGTGAAATATTTTGTCAAATTCTCCAAAAATTCTCAAATTAAATGTTTTCTAACTTGTTAACACGATAGCTGAACAGTTATATTTGAAAAGGCGTGTTCAATTTGACTGTGCAGAAGGTTACAAATTATGCGTTTCAAAATTTATTGTTTTCAACAAAGGAAGTTACATCAATCAAATCACTATTAAACTATTATCAAACACTATTAAACATCAATCACCATTAAACTGAAGGAGTAAAAATAAAACTGAAATATTTATTCGATGGGCATAATGAGCCCACATGGCCTCCCCATTTTTCAAAATCTGCGTAATGCGTTTGTCAACAGCAGGTGTAAGATTTGATATTTCACTCGGCTTAACTGACTAACAAACGACCTGAACTGCACCCCAATGAGTATCTTAATTGTTATACTGCTTTCCATCAACATAAACTTGCAATTTTATGACAGACTACGAGTTGGCTATTTCCTTCCACGAGTTGTAGACAAGTTTACAGACCACGAGTTCTCCATTGCCTATCACGAGTTGTAGACGAGTTTACAGACCACGAGTTCTCTAGCTAAACCATCAGATTGCCTTCCTTGAAGCCGCGATCCATCAGCCATTGCTTTGTGTACGAGATCTGTGAGCAAGAGCGCTATCCTGCTGAAACACTATGGATTTCCTCTCTACTAGATATTGGTCTCCCGGCTAGGGTATTGGAAATTCTTCAAGAAGCTGACAGTACACTTCAAAATCCCCTTTAACTCAAGAGAGTACTTTATACTCCAGAGAGTGTGGGTCAAGTATCACATTTTCTTTGATCCCTGCCCAAAACACTACCTCTCCACCGCTTTGCTGACGGCGGAGACGCGTGCACACTGGACGCTCGTTCAATGCCCAAACGGACGACCATCCATCAGGTCCGTCCAAGGTGGCTCAATTTATTAGTAGAAATAAAATTTGGGAAATTGATATTTATGTAATCTCTCTGCCCATTCAACTCTTTTAGCCGTGCGATTTGTATTCAGAGGAAGCTTTTTTTTTTTTTTGGACTCCACTTTTCCAAGAGCTTAAGGATCTTCCACCTCGTTGCTTTTCCCATTGCTTGTACTCCTGCAGCTTCGAATATTCATTTGCAAATCGAACAAAGCTACACACAAATAACTAGAAATCAAACCAGTGAAATACTCAAAGTCCCAACACCCCAATTACCAATTGCGACTATCAAAATTCAAACAACCACCGAACAAAACAAAAATGCCCCATTCTGGAACAAATCAGGTACAACTACTTTCACTATTTTTACGCAACCACCTGAAGCCCCACAACACGACCACGAAACCTGTGAAAAAAGATACTCTACATTAAACCCAACCCAACAAATCGCTCAAACCCACTATTAATATCGAAACTGCAGCAGAAAACCCTGAAGTTGAAGAGGATCGCGCAAGTGAATACAACCCTTTCAGGAGATAAGAAGCCAGATTAATATTTAACGAATTCAAATCACAAAATTAACATAAACCTCCGAAAACCCTAAACTAAAAGCGATCAAAATCACGATTCAAATCATGGTTGCCTCCCACAGTCGCAACAGACATTATAACGGCAGAATTATGCGGACAGAGAATGACCACGCTACTTCCGCGACTCTAGGATTAGAGATATATGACCCAGAACAGAGTAGCAGTACGTCTGAAAAGCAAAAAACGATTCTATTCCGTAGCTGAAAAAGCTATTCCGACTTCCACACCCGGAAAATACTACCCCAAACCATGGTGGACAAAAGAACTCTAAGTCAAAGGAAGACAAAAATTTTGTCAAACCATAACATAACAAAAATTTTGTCAACTTAAGCAACTGGAAACAAGCAAAAGCAAATCACAAGTTCAAAATTCGAGCAAATAAACAAGAAAACTGGAAGAAATTCTTCTGCCAACTTAATAAATATACTCCAATGGCCATTGTATACAAAATTTAAAATTAATACAAAAATAAACTGTCGCCTGCAAAGAACAGCCCATCAATTGATTAAAACGACATGCACTATAGCACAATACCTGAAATGGTGAATAAACTAGTTGTAAATTTCAGCAAAGCATTAAGCGATCAAAGTTACTCCCCAGAATTTCATCAAATAAAAGCCACTAACAAAACGTTACCAATCCATTTTAATTTACTAAAATGTTGAGTCTATAACCAAATTTTCCATGTACGACAATTTGAATCTGCCCTAAGAAAAACCAAAAATGCATCTTGATCATTTTTAACAAATTTTGGACGACAGGTTACTCGGACCACAAAATCAGTCTGTGCAAATTGATGGAACGAGTGATCAATATTTGACTGATTGAATATCTTGATGTGCACAATGCAATATGTGAAGCGGAGTGTGGATTCAGAAGGGTGCAGCACTAAAGATCATTTGGTCAAGCTTGGCTCAACTCAAAGAATAGCTTTTGCAAACAGAGAACTCTTCAGTTCAGTGTTTTTTTATCTCAAAAAGCTTATGACAGAATGTGCAGATACGGGATTATACGAGATTAATTTGACGTTGGACTCAAGGATAGACTACCAATTTTCATCGCCAAATTCTTAAAACATAGAACGCTAAATGTCTGAATAGAGAACTACAACCCGGGTATTGACGAACAGCAAAACAGTCACTCAAGGCAGTGTTCTTTCAGTTACATTATTTGCCTTTGAAATAAACGACAAATCTGAAAAGATTCTACCAGACAAGTTCCATTACTCACTATATGTTGACAACTTGCACGTCAAATACCACCACTAAGACCTCCAGGTCATTCAAAACAATGCAATTATATATTAATATATTCAAGGGGTCTCAAAGTCATGGCTTCAAATTTCACGTAGCAAAAGTAAAGCAAAACATTTTAATGAAAAATCCCTACTATTTCTTAGCCCAACACTCAAACTCAATAACAAAAACATTCAATACCCAAACTCACATAAATTCCTAGGCCTTATCGAATATGAAAAAATTGAGCTGGCAAAAATACGTCACTGCTTCACAGGAAAAAGGAAATGAAAGCCTTAACTTACTAAAATCAATAACAGCTCAAAGCTAGGGAGCTGACCAAATCACGATCCTCAGAATCTAGAAGCATGACAAGATCATTTCCGATTATGGATCAATAATCAATTCTGCCAGTCAAACAACTTGGAACCCCTCGAGTCGATTTCCTGCGAGGCATTTTGAATCGTTACAGGTGTATTTAGATCCAGCCCAATAAATAGCCTACACATTTGCAATGAAATGCCCCTGATATTGGAGAAAATTATCTCACTGTGTTATTACTACCAAGACCAAAGTCAACAAGGAAACCTCGCTTTCAATTACACAGTAACGTTGAGTAATCGACTACTCTTCCAAAACAGGAAAATAACCCTAACATTCCCTATCAAAATGCAAATACTAATAGAAAAATTTGTGTTGTGAAAAAAATGAATGAAACCAGACTTTTCAAATCGACTATTTAAGATTAATACTCCTACATGGGCATTGATGAAACCAACCATAAATACAGAACTATCAGAACTTTCCAAAAATGAAACTCCCGAAAACATAATCCGCCGAGAGCTTGAAAAAAAAGCAAAAGAAAAATATGATGGAGATGTGACCATATACACGGTTGGCTCACAAGGAGAGAATGGCACGGGAGCGGCAGCAGTATGTGGCACTATTGTTTGTGCCACAACACTTCCGAAAGAAGCCCCAATATATTCAACTGAAAACACTCCATTCACTTGGCCCTTACTATCATTAAAGACAAAAGGGATTAAAAGTTTGTAATTTACTGCTGCTCCATAAGTGTCGCTAACAGCCTAAACCTCGAGATACGCCATCCAGTGATACGTCGAATACAGCACGATTTACGATATTAACGACGTGCAAAATGGCGGAGAATCGATCAACATATGCTGGATCCCCTCCCATGTCGGAATAGGTAATAACGATGCTGCAGAGACTGCAGCCAAGAACGCTACCCATAAACTCAAAGAACACATTTTAATTTGCCACTCATTAGAAACCCTTAATACAACAAGCCATGATCAACCAGTAGAAAACTAGGTGGGAAAAGTGCAGAGACAAGTTAAGGGAAATACAACCATCACCAGGAATGGTTTTGGATTTAGTTGAAATATCACGCAGAGGAGATAATAGTAAACAGACTCAAAATAGGACATACATTCTTAATGCATGGGCACGTGATGAGCGATGTAATACCCAATATCGCACCAGGGTGCGACTTTTGTAATAACTTGATACCAACTATCAAACACTTGATCGCAGAATGTGAAAGCTTGCAGAGCGCAACAACGGCCTACCTTCGAAACTGTATGAGGACAATTATACATTAAGGAGTTATGAACTATCTTCGTATGATAAATGCCGACGACCTAATTTAAATGTTTTGGTAGTTTTGGATTTTCCGTTGACTTATCCTTGAAGATAAAAGGTTGAATTAATCATCCGGTCACAGACGGCATGCGTAGAAGGGAGCAGTAAAGGACTTGTATCTGTGCTTTAAAGTTGATTTTATTAACACCCTTAACATTATTATTATTATTATCCAATGTACAAATTTGTAAAAGTCCGTAGTTTATATGAAAAAAATAGGGTTGCGTAGTTAGGTGCACGCACTTTAGTACAAATTTTGATATGTGTGCCAAACTTGGTTTATTTTGAAAACCTTCTTCTATTGATATAATGAAACCCGTTTTAGATGAAACATATCAACAACAGCCCACAATAAAATGAGTTCAGACTCTACACCGAAACAGCTCATGGAGACGTGTGTATTAGTGTGTCAGTGTTTAAATTACCTCCGCATGCAGGTGTGCTTGGTTGTACACCCGCGCGCGTTGCTCTCCAGTTACTACATTACCATGCAGGCCTGTGCAATGTTGTAACTCCTGTCCTTGTGCTGCAGAGGCGGTTTGCGTTCGAGGTCAGCGATTCCGACACCTCCTCAGACACGGACAGCGACAGCGACGACTGGGATGAGACGAGCGCGTAGGAGCGATGCGGGGTGTTGCCATCGTTGTGGTGAGTGCTGCTGTGTTGTCTTCATTATCGTTGATGCTGCTGTATTGTCTTCGTTGTGGTAGGTGCTGCTGTGTTGTCTTAGTTGTGGTGGGTCCTGCTGCTGTTTTGTGGTGTGGTGGGTCCTGCTGCTGTGTTGTTTTGTCGTGTGATGGGTCCTGCTGCTGTGTTGTTTTGTCGTGTGATGGGTCCTGCTGCTGTGTTGTTTTGTGGTGTGGTGGGTCCTGCTGCTGTGTTGTTTTGTGGTGTGGTGGGTGCTGCTGTGTTGTTTTGTGGTGTGGTGGGTGCTGCTGTGTTTTGTGGTGTGGTGGGTGCTGCTGTGTTGTTTTGTGGTATGGTGGGTGCTGCTGTGTTGTTTAATTGTGTGGTAGGTGCTGCTGTGTTGTTTTTTTGGTGTGGGGGGGTTCGTTGTGGTGCGTGCAAAGGCAATCCTGCATTGTGGTGGCTGTCTTCCATGTGACGCTCATTTGAAATGAGCCACGTTTCGAGTTATAATAGGGAATAATTGTTTGAGCAAAATGAACTCGAAACATTACGTAGAAGTATCGAATATATGACTATGTCCTTGGAATTCGTTTATTGTTCAACTGTGTGATTTAGCTTGGGAATAGCTTCTCTTACTACTGAAACTCATTTTAGTGTTCGATTTTAGATTTTTTTTTTTTTTTCCTTTATAGAGTTGAAAATGTTCAACCTACATGGTATTATGCAATATAATAAAATGCTCTTTTAATTATCATTTCTGCATTTGTTTTTTTCCTGGAAAGCATTGCACCAAACTATGTTGGAAAGCGCTTGACCAATGTTTAATTAGATATTTCTTCTGGAGTGTCTCACTACGGTAGGATTTTTCGGCTATAGCCATTGGTTTTTTCTTTGGTTTGGACGACTCACTTTTTTATTAAATTTACTAGTATTTGGTTTTCAAATCATTTCTCTGCTTATGAAACAAGCTCAACATTTGTGTAGAATTTGGTTCTGTTCAATATCTTTTATTGTATTATCTGATCTTTCTCATCACGTGCGTGTATGAAGTAATTTACTTCAAATTAAAGAGGATAATATCTATTTGTCAAACTTCTCATCGCCATTGTCCCCGCAAGTCATTTCTTCGCATTAAGTGTAGGGGCTGTGCCCAGTACCTGTCACCTCGAAATAACTTTCACTACCACGTAACCTTCAAGATGATTCCAACTTTGATAAAATAAATACATCTTTTTATGTGGCGGTCCTAAATGGTGCCTTCACTCTTCATCTCTTAGGAACACCTTTGTTGTGGTTAGAGAGGGTTAATAGTAAATGGTGCCTTCATTCTTCATCTCTTAGGAACACTTTTGTTGTGGTTAGAGAGGGTTTATACTAAATGGTGCCTTCATTCTTCATCTCTTAGGAACGCCTATGATGTGGTTAGGGAGGGTTTAAATCACTTAGCTAATAGAGTTTGTGTGTGTGTGCAGTTAGGGCGGTGGAGCGGCCAACAAGAAGGAGGAAGAGAACGAGCAGGCCACTCCGTTCCCCCGTCCTGGCACCGCCCAGCGCATAGCCAAGTCTATACGACGCCGGTCAAAAAAGTCCGCGCACCGACGTCGAGCTCCAGATGACCCTTCTCCGCCACCCTATCTCCCCCCCTCAAGTGTTGAACGCCAACTCACTTCTGTTGAAAATCTACATACGAGACGCGAAACGCCTGCTTCAACATCTAAAGCTCTCCCTGTAATTAGAGAAGATAGCCTCGAAAGTGCATCGTGCGGCTCCGTTGCCTCTGCATCGTGCGGCTCCGTTGCCTCTGCATCGTGCAGCTCCGTTGCCTCTGCATCTTGCGGCTCCGTGGCCTCTGCATCGACGCATGAGAAATTCCTCCCCGTTGTAACCGTGGCTGGTCCTACTACTACACCACCTGTTGAAGGTCATCTTGGTTCTGCCTCGCCTGCTTTCGCAACAGTTGAGCTTCCTGCTTTTAGCAAATGTTGCAGTGAAACAGCGTCATCATCTTCAGCTTCTGCAAAATTTTCGACAGATAATAAGGTTTGTATTATAAATGCCAATCCCAGTTCGGATGTTTCCTCCGAGAAAGTGACTTTATCTGCCCCTGTGACGAAAGAAACGTCTGCATCTGCCTCGTCAGTTCTCTCCCCCTCCACTGTAGAACATATTTCTGACAAGGGTTCATTTGTTTGTGATGTTATTTGCAATAGAAATGCTACTGTAGGCGTTCCTTTTCTCTCAGAGACCAACACTGTTGATGGGTTTAGTGATGGTCGTTCTCAATTGAATAATGTAGAGCACTTGGGATCAACTGGTATGAAAAATGTTTTTCTTGATGATGTTGAAGGTTCTTCTTCTGCTGAAGAAAAGTGTTCGCCTGTGAAGCAGACTTATTCTTCGTCCGTTTTTGATACCGCAGCTGCCGTAAGTGATGGACAAGGTGAGCAGGAGATGTTGAGGCAGATTGGTGATATGAAAGGTGTGCCCAAAAATCTTTGTAGTGATGACGTTCTGCACCAGGGTAACCCTCACGATCCCTCTCCACTGCCTTCAACTCGTTTCCCGGCAAACTCTGACGGTCCTCTTGATTATGTCGAAGAAAGCTCATCCCAGCCATTCAGACAGGGTACTGAGAACACTTCGAATCTCGCTTCTTGTCACAATGCTCCGGTTTCTGCATCGAATTACAATAGTGTTGCTAATTCGGGTGAAACTAAAATTAAAGATTCTTATGTTTTGGCTGAAAGTGAAAATGTAACTACAGTAACTATATATGAACCTGAAACAGATGTAATTTCAGTGGAAGCGTCGAGCACCGGTGGCCCTCACAACATTTTAATTGATAATCCTGGCAGTCGGTTTCAAGCTAAAGTGAGGGAACAATTTTCTACACCCAACAGCCCTGCATCTCAGGCAGGAAGCAGCAAGGGTTTTGGGGGCGGTGTAGTAAGTCGTTACAAGAGCCTCTACGAACATGGGAGAGCTTTCAAACCCTTACCGTCCTCCGCTGCTGCTCGTGTTGAGCGAAAAACCGAGTTACTATCACCTGGTGCTTCAAGCCATTTCACAGAAGCCTTTCAGTTCCTGAAGAAAAATTTAGATTTTGCTCCTAGTCGTCTTTCTGTAAACTCTCCCAGTGGCCAGCGTGAGCCTCAACGTTCTCTGTCAACATTCTGCTCCGCCCCTGGCAGTGTAACTCGGCCACGAGCGCGTCTGCCATTACCGGCTGCGGGCCTCGCCACCCTCTCCGTGACGTCAGCTGAAGAATCCGCTTATTCCAAGGTTCCAATGACGAATGAAACTGATGACCCTAAGAGGACCTCGGTGAAATCTGACGTGTACAACAACATGTCGATATTGAAGCCTCGTGCATTTGTTGCTGTTCCAGTTACCAGCGGTGTTTCAAGTGATGAATGTATGGTTAACTCGGGTCAGCAGAAGATCGGTGCTGCACACCGAATTTCCATTCAATCTAGTTCAGTAACTACAAACAGTCCTCAACTTTTACAAGTAAGATTTGCCAAATCTGAAGCTTTCGGAGGAGCTAGACCAAAAGTTCGCTTCAAAGACGTTGCTTCATCCAATGAGAGTCTAGACGACTTGTATAATATTCAGCCCCTTAAAAATCTTCAGTCTTTACAGTTCATGAAACTGCATTTGCGGAATGATCAATCTATAGCGCAGCAGCCTCCTGCATCTGGTCTGAACAAATCCTCTGGCGAATCGTCTAACGTTTCCCACGAAAAATTTGCTACACATTTTCCACCTAGCAATCGTCAGTTGCCACCTCAGCTTGGAGTATCACTGAACTCCAGTAGCGAGTCATTGTCTGGTAAGTTTCCACCGCCGCCGAAACATTTACAAGAGATTCCCTCATGTACTAAGTCTTCAGAGCGCCGCCACGACCTGTCTACTGTGACTGTCTACGCCGACAGTCTTGGCTCTGCTGCGCCCTCTTCTCAAAGCGTAGTTGACACTGTTCATTCTAGCAGTACCTATGCAACCATATACGAGGCTCTCGATGAGATAATCTGTAAAGTTAATGTAACTGAAGCTGAGGCGCAAGCTGAAGCAGAGCACGAAAAATTTCGAGCTAGGGTTGCAAATTCTAAAATATTTGGTCATCTGGCGCCGTCCATTGCTAAACGAGTAAGTCGTTCTGCAAGCGAGCGTTGTCCACCACCTCCCCCCGTTCGGATGGA
The DNA here is from genome assembly GCA_014220935.1 of Platorchestia sp. MABIK. Classification (NCBI taxonomy): domain Eukaryota; kingdom Metazoa; phylum Arthropoda; class Malacostraca; order Amphipoda; family Talitridae; genus Platorchestia; species Platorchestia sp. MABIK. Next base: position 99,664 of record JACJUY010002571.1, on the reverse strand, counting down.
TAACAGCGCTTGTGGTGCTGCTCGCAAAAGAACAGCTTCAATTTCGTCGCAGTATGGTCCTGCATTGACTCCACCTCTGCTCTCCAATAAAAAAGAGTATTTTACAAGTCGTAGAGAGATGCGTGACGCTACTGCTGTGGTCCAAAGAATGCCCGAGTCAAATTCTCCTGCTCACCATGCCTGTAACCTCAGCAAAACTACCTCGCAAAACGTTTCTGATCAAACCATTTTTTCCATAAAGCCTTCTGTTCCTGCTACTCACAATGCTGTCTCGTTTGATGAAAGAGCTTCAGAAAAAGTAGATGTTGCCACCGATAGAAACAAGCTAGATTTCACTGGAGCTTTCCAGGCGCGCAGAATCAGCACAGGGGCTGAAGCACATGCTCGCGCTCAGGCCTTTGAGAAAACCATCGTCAAAGGAAATACTGTGGCAGACGCTGAAGGGCAAGACTTTGCTGGTGTCCGCAGAAGGCCTAGCGTTTCCTTTCGTTCTAAACTAGATTCAGGCTCTAAAAACGATCAGGTTTCGGTGAGTATTAATTCCAGGAAAACTGACAGCTTGCGAGGCAAACGCGACTCTCGAAATGAGGTCCCCAGAGGAAAGAATAAGAAACCATGGTGGAAAAAATAGTGTTAGGCTCTTGATGTGCACATTGTAGATGTTACTGTGGTTACTTCAGCTCTGACATATCGTCTCGACCCATCTGGCCGCAACGGGTAAACTCGCTGTCATTTCCATGCTCAAAGTTATCATTAGGGAGTATTTTTCATGTATGGTTGCAGCTTCACTGTCTTGCATAGGATAAATTGCATGAACTAATCTTGCACGTTTACTATAGCGCCTAATAAATCCGTTTTTAAGCTATTGTATTGTGTGTTGACTGAGCAGGCCTCATCGGTCATCACTGGTCACAATTTGCAGTATGTTCTGGACTAAACTCATTTTTCCGCATGTCTTCATTTTGCTTAGTCTCAGGCTTCCTAGAAATTGCAAGTAAACCCATGAGTGATCGCAATCTGAGTGAGCTCTCTGGTCTCCACTCAGAGACTCCTTGTAATGTGATAGTCTGCCTCTATTGATTTTGCCACCATTTTTGTCATTATTTTCATCACTTTTCTTACTCTTCAGAAAGATTATATTTTTTGGAAGCTAGATGAACTGAGGTCTGCGCAAATTTGAATTATGTAATGGTTCGACGATATTTGATTCAATAACTTATGTGTTGATCGGTTCGAAGTCACAATTGGTGGTGACTAGATATTTAAGCTGACACTTTAAGGCTAATAATGACTAGCTGAAGTTAAGTGTCGTCCTCCTCTGGGCAATGCCCTTTATTGTTACGTTCATATCTGCTTATAGTTTTATGCGGCAGCCCCTTCAAATATGGAGCTCTAACACCACTGAAAGCATTTCCTTCGTCAACCATAACGCATCATATGCAGGCCCATCAATTATCGTAGTTTTTATTGTTATGCCGTTTAATTTTTTCATCGAGGCACCAGGATAATCATTCAGATGCATGGTGTCTGCATCACTTGAAACGGTACTGCTAGTGATACTTCCGCTTCTGTGTTCAAATCGCTTCATTAGATGCCGTTAAATTGTACAATTTTTATTACCCACTCAAATACAGTAAATCTAATCTTCTCATTGCGCCTATTCCAAGGAACTACATCGTCTGTTTCTCTCTCTTTCTCCTTCGATAATTCAGCATTTCCATGCTTTCTTAGCATGTAATGGATTTTTCATACAAGTATAAATTTTATAAATCATTGCTTGCAACTTGTACCAAATTGCGCGCATAAATTAATCGTTATGTTCCCATTATATTCTCCTTGGCCACACTTAGGCTTCGTAGGCATGTCAGCGTCCATGAGAACATGCAAGTGGCCTGTGTTTTGCATTGCCATTTCAACTAACTCATGCGATAGCTACCATATGCACAACTGCAACAAAGAGACATTTAGCTTGATGCACAAATTTCGTGTTTGTCTCCTATTGCTTCGCTCTTAATTTCAGAAACCTATTTGTTCGTGTGTGTGTGAGTTAGGGTTGCTCGTTTGCTGAGGTTATCAAATCAGGTGGATTGGCATCCATCTGTGGACAGTGAGGTCATCTGTTGCCACCAAGTTCGAGAATGTCCCGAGGTGCGTCTCGTGCGTTGATTCTTTAATGTACCAGACTCGTGTGTTTGGCTTTGCTCTTCATAGAGGCTTTGTTAATAGCAGTTCAATTTTAAGCCATCAACCTGAACATCTCTCATCTTCGTTCCTGGTTCTTTGGTGCTGTTTGAAGATAATTCTTATGTCCTTCATTATCTGTTGATTTGTTAATGCCTTTGTTTCAGCAGTACCTTGTTTTAAAAATTCTAGTTCACGCATACGGTGGATGAAGCTTTCCTTGTAATTGTTATTTTCTAATATGCTTCTCATAAAATGCTTTTGCACGAGCTATCCTAGTTTTTTAATGTTTTGAGATTTTATAGCCTCTTGTACCTTCAGAATGTGATACTAGTAGTGTTCGGAGCTTCTCATAGCTTCGTTATTTCGCAGGCTTTCAAGGCGCAATTAAATATTCTCAACATGTTAGTCATGTCTCGGAGGAACTCGGGTCAGGACATGTCATTTCTGCCTCTCGCTGGGCTTGGTATCGGGAACCTGTTGTGGGACTTTTGATACCTGCTCTTTCATGCATTGTAGTCAACGACACAGGTTCTTCTACTGCAATGAAGAGTGCAAGCGTCTTGCAATCCTAGTTCTCCGCCTTTTCACGCCTCTCGTATTGATGCAAACGAGGTGTATTTTTGAGTTGTAGATTACGCGATGAAACTTGGTGTAAAATAGGATTCGTTCACCTCACTACCTGAAACGAATGAAACCATTCGCATTAATGAAAAGTCGAACTAAATTCGCGGAATGATTATTCGTAAGGAATCTTTCTCAGTCATCTTCCGGAGACATTCGTATTTGTGACAGGTTACTTGTTCTTCAAGTGTTATCCAATACCAATATCTGAAGCGTTAGTGACAAGTTACTTCATTTTCTACTTTAGACGTACAAGTTCAAGTTTTGATGAAGGTCAAGAAGAGATCGTTCACGGAATATACAGCTTGTTCTCATGCAGGCAGTGATGCTTTAATTAACTAGTGCTTCGTCCTGCACCTCTTCTTTAATATTTGATTTGTTGTGATTCGTGTGTGTTGTGCAACTAATGTGGCGAATGATTTTCATTACGTGGTGGTAACTTCTTTGTTTGTAAAATTAGCTTCACAAACTACTCCTGCAAGTTAAGTGCTATCTAGATGAAAAAAAACATTTATGAAACAATGTGTGCTTAATCCATACGTGGGTTGTTGAATAATTGTTCTGGTTTATACAAAATTTATTCTTGTGTGCGGAAACCCGTATTTAAGCACGCATCTGGGTTATTCCTTCATGACGTGAGTGAAGAAGGTAAACCTTGTATTTAAATTATGATGACTGCGCCTGATGCATCTCGGTGTCACTGCACGGGGGCCTCAGGAGCGCATTTGGGCTCTTGCGAGTTTGGCTACTGATCAGCTTCAAAATTGTCTCGGTGTAAGTTAACGGCTTACAATACGTTCGCTAATATGTTATCTTTTTTTGTAGACGCTGTAGGGAAAATATGTTCGTTTAATTCTTCCTTAAACACGTTTTCCTCGGCATGCGTTGTAAGTTTTCAGCAAGGCTAACTGAGAGGTAATGATTTCAATGCGAAGTTCGGTTCTCTTAAATTTAGTATACAGTATTTATTGGCAATTGATTATATTAACGATGCATTGCTGAACTGTAAATTTTGTAAAAGTAAAATAAAATATTTATTATTCTCCCCTTGAAGCGTGAAGTTGGGGACTAATGTAAGTGAGAAAATCTTAGGAGAATTCGTGTCTCGAGTGATGTGTGGTCATATATGTTTTGTTTGATAATAATGTTGATTGGTAGTGACTAGGGTGCTATTATGGATAGAAAACAAGGTAATTTTTTCTCGCATGCTATCTTCAAGTATTTTGTGGTAGTTTACGAATTTTAATTGTAAAAGTTAATACACAAGCCATCTCAGGTGAACTGACCAGCATCTGTTTCCTTGATCAGCAGTTGCTCGAAAGTTTTTGAATGATGCCTTGAACGAAGGCCCAACTGAAGTCTATTCAAGAATGGAGATGCAACACTGAGTTATGCGGGTTTCATGTTGACCTGGGGGATCTGTTACAAACTCGTCCGTTTGTTCGCGGCGAACTGTGTTGCATTTGTGTGTGGCGTAATTTTCTTGAATATACATACATGACACAATCTGGTGTCGGTGTCATCATTGCTGTCTAGTCTCGTTGCTGTCCCTTTGATCGTTACTCGTGTGTATGTGTGCTGGTCTAGTTTGTTCTCATTGTGTGTGTTGATACGATGTGATGAGCGGCCAGTCTTCAAGTGACCCATGCTTGATGCAAGTCAGACACCAACAACTCTTCCGGCAATTTTGTTGTTCTCACCCATGTGTGTTGTGTCCGATGTGTTGATAATTTCAGGGAACGGTCTTGCGTGACAGCATCTGTAGCTTTTCTAAATTTTATGATCAGATCGACTTTGAAAAATGCATTTCTGATTTCCTTCGTGAGTTTTTGGGGAAATTTCAATGGAGCAGACTCGTCAGTTAATGCGTTAGCGGGGATCGTTTTCACCTGAAACTTCGTCTGTTCCTCTTCAGAGTTGTGGACGCCGGGAGGTAGGCACGTTAGTGGAGTCAGTCCACGTTCATCTAGGAAAGATACAATTCGTCTGCCTATATTTAATTTGCCGACTCTGATAAAAGCTTATCGTGGGGTTGGAGTTCATTTGGTTTGGCGTATTTTTTTTGGGAGGATGAATCAATATGCCATTCCACCTGCCCTCGACTCGCATGCAGTCGCTTTTCAAGCGCTGGCTAGGATCGACTTGTGTCGACGTAACAACGTGTGGGTGAGGCAGAGTTCACTCCTCTTAACAGCAACGTGAAGCGTCTCCCCACGAGCCTGACTGCGATAATGTTGCTCAGTCTTTGAAATGCTGTCAGACCGTTATGCGCCGCCAAATACTGATCTCGTTCTTTCGTCACAAACTCTCCCAAGGCATTCTCAGTTCACTGCTAGATTAAGAACCTGGTTTTCTAACGTTCATGAAAAAATTGTACTCTGAGCATGGGGGGGGGGCTACATTTTCCGTGTGTAAGAGGCTTGATGGGCTCTATTTGGAGAGCAAAGTTGTAATAAAGAACCTTCATACATTCGTCAGATATGTTATTTAGATACATTTTTTTCGCGTTATAATGAAAAATTCGGAATGGTACATCCCTGCTGGATCGAGCTAAGCATTCCATTTCAATTATTCTAAAAGTAAAGGCAGTCAAACCTTTTGGATTAAAAATTCTTAGTTTTGTAATCACGATGTTTTAGTTAACCCTGTTAAGTTCATTTGATTTGGGTCATAACATAGGTGTGTTGAAAAATTATTTACTTGCACCTGTAAGGAGGCGAATGAAATTTGTGAGCGCAAACTTGCATAGATTGTTTTATCTAAACAACAAATGATCAGCTTCTCATATCGAATTTTTGTGAAAATATCTTGAGCTGCTACTTTCTTTTTGCTTTTATCTCCATGGAAAACAATAGTTATCGTAGTGTTTAACTACGCCTGGATATTATAGGAGTTGCGAAGTATGAATTTTGTATCTGAGACGCTCATCAAGTATTGACGGTGGTTAAACGGAGATTATATTAAGAAAATCTTACGTTGTCTAAAATCGAACTTCAATGCAGTCAGTTGCCAGAGGAAATTTAGAGACAGTTTTAATAAGTCACATAGAAAATGAAAAATTTTAAATGGTGAACTATATACGATTCTCGGTACATGCGATTCATTCCTGCTTTCTGGTACACAATTCAGGTAAAGCTCTTAATACTCGATGCCGGTGCTCGCTACTACCTGTGTTGTGCTATGATTTTATAGCGTTAAGAATTTTGAACGTGATCACTGCAGTGACCTCATGCTCGATGTGGTTGCCCACTACGCCGAGTGTGCTATCACAGCGGCAGCATCGCGCTGAGCTCTGATTGCTTTTGTTTGTCTATATTGTCAATCAAGAGCAAGCTGCAATTCTACTTCCTACTGATGGTTACGTGTGTCTATCTGAGCGTGTTATCTTCGTTTTCGAGTGCGGTTTGTTTCGTTGACGCACAAGCGTGTCGTGTTGCATTGGTTTCGCGTCTTTCTCATTTTTGTGGTCATTTATTACTGTTCTTGTGCAGTGTATACGGATCGCTTCGTCAGTCTGTTTTGTGCATAATACCCTTGTTATTTAGAACTGCAATACTCTTTTCGACGTTTCCTCTACTTTTTTTCAGGTTTTGACTTTGAATTAGATTCAGAAATAGTTTCTAGAAGGTTGTTCTCTGCTCTTCTTTCCGGTTCTGGCAAAAAGACTATACAGTAGGTAATCTGGTAAAGCAGGTACCGTATTTCCGTAGCTCTCGGCTTCTAACATCTCAGTCACTTCTCTTTGTCATGGACGTTCGCGTAAATGAAATATCGAGGACTCTTTCTTGTGGAAACTTCATTCTGTAATAAGATAAGAGGCTGTATTGCCAGCAGGGGATTTTCTTAATATTTATGCTGCACTGCTGTTGTAAAATGCTTTCTCTTCCGTGACCCCAACTTAGGCTTCATTAAAAGCTTTTAGTAACCGATTTTGCAAAGGTGAATTTCTTTACTTTAGAAGTGGTGGAGTCTCGGATTATGGAAGAGCGGCATATTTTGCTCGCTTTTCTCAAATCATTAAAGTTTTATTTAGACTTTTTATTGAGCCTAGTTATAGCTATTTCTCGTACATGAATTCTTCTAGTTATTGTACAGTCGTTCTTGAAATATACCTTATTTTTTGTTGCGAACTCGTGTGTGGTAAATGTGTATGTTTGTATGTTCCGAAGGTCTTCTCTGGCGGACTCCCTGTTCCCTTTGTTTTGCCTCGTAGTTAGTACGCGAGAATTTTGGAGGCCACTTGAGAAAACTTGAGGTTTGGGTCACTTCGTTTCGCTACGGAATGTAACTCGTGTCTTGTTAGTTAAAACAGCAGCTTTATGTTTTCAATTTCAGCTCACGCGTAGCCGTCAACTTAAATTCAAGGATTTTAGAACTTAGGCATTCGTTTGTGTTGTAATCCACTATTTTACTTAGTGAGTACTTCGCTAATTATGGTCGGCTGTGTGTGTATAATCAGTTAACCTGGATAAGAATATTTGCACCTTTTCGTTCACTTGAAGCCACCCACATACAAGCGTTAGGCTGAAATGCCGAAGATGGAAAGGCATCAGGGAGTCCGTGCCGAGTTCGGCTGCTTTGAAATACGGTGGCGTATTGGTCACGCTCGTTCAGTGTTTTACGATGTTCAATTATCGTCGAGGTAATCCATCTTAATCATTATTATCTATTATTATCCGAGTCTTCATTTGCTGTCCGATTCTTGTCTTGTTCTATATGTGTATCATGTATTGTATAAAATGTATAAAGCCAAATTAACTTCCATTAGATATACATTGAATAAACGATGTACCATGCAGTATTGTCTCAATTGCAACCTCCTCCTTCATGTGTAACTCGCCGTCGTGTTCAATATAGTCTCTTACGGCCTCGTAAACGCAGGGTAATTGTGTCGAGAACCAGTGTTTAACTCAGTGCTCATCACTGGCAAGGAACGCGAGGGTTCGAGCTACATTATAGCATTAAATTGTAAAAATCGTCAAATAACCTGAAAACATTTGCGGGTACGGAGATCGAAATTCATTCTTGAACTCAAGGAAGAAGGTACGAGCTTCTAAGCTGAAAGTTATGGTAGGTCTTTCTATCGTTGAAAGAGGAAAGGGTTTTTTGACCGTCACAGACCATCTTATTTTCGGTTCACTGCTGTCCCTTATCTCCGCACCAATAATTGCTTCTGCAACTTTACCATGTTTCTTAAACTTTCTTCTACCTTGCTGTTTATGTTTTCTATTGTTTAGGACACATACACCGAGCATAGATTCCCCGTTTCTTTAATTCCATACTAAATGGTGCCTTCCTCAATTCTCTCTTGTGACACTTTGGTTGTTGTTGCGATGGCCACTGAATGCTGTCTCACTGCCAAATTACGCTGTGATTTCGTTATAGTATCGAAAGCGGCAGGGAAACCCAAAAATAATGTTGCGATGGCTTGAATTAACCTATGAATCATTCCAATCTCGAACTCCATAACAGCAGCTCTTTGTATTAGTGCTTGATTTTCTGTCCCAATAAAGGGTGTCTATTTCCATGAATTTATACGAAAAACTTTATTTTCGAGAGAGATGACATAAACACCATGCGAGCTTTTTAGAATGTCTTAACATAAAGATCCTAAGTTTGTTGACTGACATGGGTTTCGTTATACCCTTTTTAACATTCGAACAAGTGATTCAAAGGTATACATGAAAATGTATTCCCTTTGAGTTAATCTAAATTTGATGATGCTTGTACAAACAAGTAATAAAAAGAAAATTTATTGCCAGTGACGCATTGATGAAAAACGCTCGTTTCAGGGTGCAGGATTTTACGATATCGATGGGTGGTGGTAAGTAAAATGAGTGGATGTAAATAATTCAGCGTCACACCGCCAAACGAGGCCGCAGCACGTCAGCAGTGTGCAGGAAGTGTGCTGAGGTTGGCCATTCCTCTCTGACCTGCAGTTCCGATCAGCTCAAGTGTCATCACTGCGGAGGCCCTTATGCAGCTGGCAGCATTCAATGTGACACAGAAGTGGAGGAGAGGTGTTTGTTGCAGATAATAGAAAGAGAAAAAGTCACGATGAGAAAAACGAAACAAATCAGACAAGGTGTACTTGAAAAGGAACGAATACCATCATATGAAAAATTCATCACGCATATCGATTGCAAAATGAACAAAGCCCACAGAAGGAAAATGTCGCTTTGGTTCCTTGGAAAATGCAAAACACATCTGGGAAGTAAACCTAAATCGATAAAATCTCATAACAAAACCACATTTACTGTAGAAGTTGGTGATTTAACACAGAGTCGAAAAGTGAAGCTGATGCCGCAACTGAATGAATTACCTGTCACCGTCGAAGAAAATCTGGATTTTGCATTTCAAAGTGGCCTTTTATACTGTACGTCTATGATTTCGATCTGAAAAATTTTGAAGCTTTCAACACTCTTGGAAAAATGTGGTGCACAAAATGCGGTCAAAGCGACATGGAGAAAGCCCAAAAACCTGTTGTCAAAACCAATACTAGTGTCCTTCCGACAACCTATCCTTCCGGAATATTTCGACGTACCAGAAGAACAAGCGATGTCGCTAGCGTACGAAATAGTACCAAGGCCTCTGCTGTCTAATAGATGCCAAGAATACGGCCATGGAATGAAATACTGTCAAGGGGAACAAGTTTACCCAAAGTGTAGCTCTGCAGGACATACATATGTTGCTGTTTAAATAAAACAGGAAAGATTCTCCCTTCTTTGCCGAAGAATCCAAGTTCATCATTCTGAAGTATGGAGAAGTCAAGTACACTGCAGCAGTGAAGAGGGTTTTTGGAACAATGTTCTACCCGAAAAACTCTAGTAAGGTTCCAAGCCAAAAGGCATTTCAAAGAGTCATCGACAAGTTTCTCTTGGCATTTCCGATGACTCGTTGAAATGATCATTAATAGATTTTTCTAACATACCTTTTCATACGCAATTCGCTCAACTATTCGTTCGTTGCACCCAAGATGTTAAAACAAAAAACAGTGAGTTAAAAAATGCTGCGAGGTGACGATTAATCCAAAATTCTACCGTATTATTCCACACTAAAACTTTAGGATCGGATTATGAAATCGAAGTCACACGGAGCGCGGGTAAAAATCCCATCGTGACTTGAGCATTTGTGTCTACATATATTGCTGCAAATATGGTTACCATTGTACAACAATCCTCGTCTCTCTAACTCCGGTGACCTGTTTTGTGCCAGTATTATCAGCGTAGTTAGAAATTATTATAAATTTATCCCATGGTAAAACATTTTATTCCTTTCGAGCTCATTATTTTGGCATACTAGTCGATGCATAAGAATGTACAAAAGAAAATTGTCCTGAATGTCGATCTCATAGTCTTAGACGCAAAATAATTTAAATCTGCCCATTTTACTCTTAAAATGAATCCCTCCAATCACTAGTTCCTATGTTCGTTTGCTCATACTCCAGTACACACGTGCCCTAACGAGAGTGTTTTCAACTATGTATCACAGGGATTTGTTTTCTTAGTTACTTATATTTATTTGCACTTTCAAAACCAAATCAATTACCACAAAGAAAGAAAGAATGTTGATGTGTGGGTATTTTAGCATTTCTTTCTTTTTTCGTTCTTATTAAACATTTTAAAAGGCCACGGATTGGACGAATGTCACAACTTTACAGAACATCATTGTTTCATTTTCTTCCTCTAGTCTTAAAATGCTCTTGTTAGTTTCGTGTGGCAACTTTTACTTTCTTACGCTTTTGAGCGCATTACGACAACACAATTTGAGGTAGTTAACATTTCGTACGGTTCCAGTTATGTTGAAAATGCTACGGCTAGCATTGTACAACAATCCTTTTCATGTCATTGACTCCTGTGAACTCTTTTGTGCCAGTACTAATAGCGAAAATAGGAAATATCACAATATCTTTTTTTTTGTAGTGAATACTATATTTTTTCCGAGCTCATCATTCGGCATACTAGTTGATGCGTTAGTGCGAAAATTGTCCCAAATCCTGACTGTCGACCTCATAGTTCTAGGTTCAAAATAAATCAAATCTGCCCATTTTACTTTTAATATCAACCCTCATCCTCGTATCACTAGTTCCTATGTTCGTTTGCTCATATTTCAATTTAAGTACGCACTAATGAAAGGGTTTTCAGCAATGCATCACATGGATTATGTTTTATTAGTCACTTGTATTTACATGCATTACCAAAATTCGACTACCGCAAAGTAGGGGAACGCATTTTTTCGTGTTTTTCTCCGAATCATGTTTCGACAATTAGCATGTGTATTACGATAACCATGTATGAGTAGCAATTAATGATCTGAATCATTTGTTTCAACAATTAACATGGGTATTGCGATAACCATGTAGGAATGGTGATAAAGGATCTCTAAGTTAAGGTATTTGAAAACGATTTTCGCTTTTACTTCAATATAAGTGCACACAAACGAATGCATTTTTGAAGTAAGCGTTACGAGGATTGTGTTCTCTTAGTTACTTGTATTTAAATGCACTGTCAAAATCAAATTACGCAACGAAGGGAACTCATTTTTGTTGTGCTTTTCTGTCAATCATTTATTGTTTCAACATTTTACATGGTTATTACGATACCAATGTGTTATTATCAATTAAGGTCGTTAATGTTAAGGTATTTTAAAAACCAACCCAGGGGGACTATGTGAGGGCCCGAGCAAAAGGTTAGGTAGGCTTTCTTTTTCGTTGCAGTAGAATAGGATTTTGTTTTGTTACGGACCACCCTTTTTTCGGTTCACTGCTGTCCTGTTTTTCAACACCTACTACTTGCTTCTTCAACTTTGATCTTGTTTCATCATCTTCTTTCCCAACTTACTGTTTCTATGCCCTTTCTGCGTAAATTCCGCGTTTCCTTAACTTCACACTAAATGGTGGCTCCCTCCTTCCTCTCTTTGGATCGCATTTGTTGCTGCGGGTAGGGAGGCTAAAACTAACGACTAATCTAATCTCTAAAAACCAATGTTTTAACGTTTCATGTTTGAAATTTATTTGAAAAAAACTGTTTTTCTTTTCTTCTTCTTTCTTACATAGTGACGCATCGTGCCACCGCTTTCTACAGACTTGATATAGGACGATGCAAAGTGTACATATTTGCGAAGCCTCCTTCGAGATATTTAATGATAAGCATCGTTTATGCAAACCAAGTATACTACTTTGTTCTCTTTGTTTTGTTTCAAGTCAATATAAATAATGATAATTAGAGTCTAGAGAATATTTGATGCTACGTAGAACTTTTTGGCGTTCGAGCATAGCCTTTAAGATAATAAAATTCATTTGCATTGCGGTAAAACGCATCTGACAAGAATTAATAAACACTAGCCCGATACCACTGTTAAACCCATCTGTCAAATAGGAATACGTGAAATTTGTCTTAAGCGCTCATAAACTTACTCTTCCAGAAGTCTGCAGGCAGGTGTTGACGGCTGGCTCGAAAAACAGTGTCTGTGGTGCGATCTCAAGGGATGGAGCTCCTTTTTTACAGGGTGGGCCAAAGGCATGGTAGACTACCATGGCCAAAGGTAACTGATCCTTTTAATTTGCTAGCTGAGTAAACAGGATACCAAAATAAACCTTAACAATGTTAACCTTTCAAATAAAACAAGTTTCAGCTTCAGTTTTCCTTTCATTAACAAATTAAAAGGTCAGTTATACTTCTGGCCCGCCCTATGGCGTCAACACACTGATCAATTAACTGAACTGCAAGTCGAATGCAATGCCTCCTTGCAACTCGATATTTCAAACGAGAAAGAAAAGTCATCCTGTTATTTTCTTGACGCTATTTCCTCACGCATTGACTGGCGTCCAAGCGAGCTACTGTACACACAATCAGCTTTCATGCTGCTACTGTAGTGAGTATTGTGCTGCCTACGCAACAGATTGAAAATTTAAACCTTCGAGCCACGCTAGAATCATTCGACAAGCGCGCTCGCTCCGGAACCGCTCACTTCCGGAACCTTTGGCATTTAAACTCGGCGAGCTGTATAGATACTGCCAGCTATTGAGAGAACTTTGTTTCAGTAAAGTGTGTAGACTCCAGAGATAGAAATTTAAGTAACCAGTGTTAAATATAAAGTGATGTAGGCAAAATTGTTCCGTGGTGTCTAGAAGATGTATTCTGTATTGTGCATCCAGCTAGTAAGTGACAGTGAATCCTTAGATCTGATGAGAGCTGTTGAAGATTTCAAGTGCTGATGGACTGAAGTATATGCTGTCACAGTCCTTCTTCTGTGTATTCCCTCAATTAATTGTGTTCAATTGTCAAGTCTGATTTGATCTATGCTTGTCAGTGTTGTGAGCATCTCTTGCTAACACTCGGATGTATTCATTGTGTCAGATTGTTGAGCCTTAGTTGGTCTATGATTGTCAGCGCTATTTAACTATTTTGCCAAAACGCACAGTCTCACAGCTATTCATGGTGCTAAATCGATAAAACTAATTTCATCTATGCTTGCGGTGTTTAAAGCTCCTTGCTGTAATTCATAGCTATTTTTTTGTTTGAGTTAAGACTCTAGAGCTATGTAATTCCTTACAGGACTTGTTACGTCGGATCCCTCCCAAACGTCCCTCGCCATGTCGTGGTGGGAGGGCTTGAGTGTTGCGGAGATGGTTTGAGGCTATACTTTCGGGACTCAGATCCCGGTAGGTACAATCATGGCAGGCTGGCTCAGCCGGAGTAGCCAGATGAACGAGGGGCCATGGGGAAGGCACCCTATGTAAATAAAAAACCGGACCCCGCCAGTCACGGGTTCGAAAGTCCCTGTTATCCCGGGCGTACTTTTGGGACTGCCACGGGCTGGGGCTGACTGAGGGAGGGAGTTTTTACACTCTATTGGTCGGTGTGCGCCCGCCTCAAGTGTAGAGATCCACCAAAAGGCTACCGACTGCCCGGGGGCTTTCTTCCAGCCTGAGCCAGCTGGGATAGGTGGGGGGAAACTCCCACTGACAAGAAAGTCAATTTCTGAGCTTGCTACTCCTCAAAGTAAACACCCAATTCAACACATTGAGGGCAACCTGGCGCCCTCTTCGGTTCCCGCGGGGATTTCCCCAAAGAAAAATCTGCCCGGCGCTACTGAAACTCTGACCTTATAAGTCCAGTCACCTCTGCCTTTGGGTGGAGTTATACCCGATTCTAGCCAGAATCAAACAACTGTGATAGGAAGTTCTCAAGCAGGGACATCCTCAGTTGTTACTCTGGAGCCCTACGAAAGTCCTAAAAGAACGAAGCCCAAACATTGTCGCCCACGCCCTCAACCGCTTTCTTTCAAGCACCTTCTCCAGTTGAAGCAAGGAAAAAAAGTTCCACACTTCTCCGTCTACCACGTCGTCACCTTCCCAGGAGCTGACTTGAATAAAGGCGTGGATGTCCTCTCTGCGGACAGGGATCTAAAATCGAAACTGTGTTCTCCCAAATCAATTCACAAAATATCCAGACTCTTTACTTATCCAGCTGGCTACCGAAGACCAGCTCAATAGTCTCCAGACTATTCCACAACTCGGAGCCAATCCCACTTAATTTCAACCTCACCCTCAATACTGTGAAGGGCACAGTAAACTGCCACACCTTTACCAACATCTCCGAGACAAACCTGTTAGAGGCCCTACGCGACCAGGGAGTCACCCAAATAGAAAAGCAAAAAGCCCGAATAGATGGGGAACGTAAACCTACTCCACGGTATGAGCTCACATTCAATCGCACATCTCTTCCCCCCGTCGTGCAACTGTGTGAATGGCATGCGGAGTACGTCCGGCCTTATTTTCCAAACCCTATTCAGTGAACTCGATGCCAAAAATTGGGACACACCAAAAAACAGTGCCGACAGACCACTGAAGTTTGAGCTCGGTGCGGAACATTGGGACACCACTCACGCACATGAACCCAGACGCCATCCTGTGTGAATTGTGGTGAGTCTCACCCTTCATACAGCCCATCCTGTCCACATTACCTACACCGGAAAAAAATTATTTCCACCATGATAAAAAAGCATACAACATACGGTATCGCCAAAGCCCAAGTCACCGACTGGTACAAGTCACAAGGCCGCTCCTACAGTTTTGCAGTACAGCGGCCGCCGAGGATAGCGCCGGTGGCAGCCTCTACTGGTCAGGGACCAGCACCCTCAGAACCTCACAGGCCAGACACGGCCCTTTCGGTGATCTCTCCTCCGGCAGCGGAACTAGAGCCCCCAAATCACTGAACTTTACCTTCTCAGCAGACTGTCTCTCCACTCAGAAAACAAGCGTCCAGCATGAGGTCCCGGGATGAGCAAGAACTACACCTTTTTCACTTCAAATCGATCCAAGTCAAGTTCAATTAAATCCAAGTCAAATTCAAATTAATCCAAGTCAAGTTCAATTAAATCCAAGTCAAATTCAAATTAATCCAAGCAAAGTTCAAATTAATCCAAGTCAAGTTCAAATTAATCCAAGTCAAGTTCAAATGAATCCAAGTCAAGTTCATATTAATCCAACCCTATGTTGAGTTATTAATTGACCCAATCACTCGTTAATTTGAGCGTTTTTTGTGTTAAATGTGTATCTATTGGATGTGATGAGCAAGGAAAACGTTTTTCCTTTCAGCAAGGAATACATAAAATTTCTGCAGTATAAAAACAAGCTGTCGGAAAATATGGTACGTATCCAGCATCAGGAGGCAGAGTGTGATTCAAATCTTTGAGCGGAGTAACAGATAGAAGTCAATTTTTAAAACTTCGCATTATACTGCACATCAAAGTTGTTTCACAATTCTGAATTAATGGCAGTATGTATCCATTCAAATATTTATATTCAAAGGTAATTTCATGTTACTCATACACATAGTATTATCGAGGTTTTATTTACACTCTTATAGAGATTTATATGCGTGAAAATTCACTTTATCACATATATGACATCATATATGCATGCAACTACAAAAGATTACCATTGAACGATATCTTTGACCTTAACTGTAAGATGGTACCTTAACTTTGACCTAAACTTCAAGGAACTGTACATTTTTGAATAAGTCTTCCACTGATTAAACCTTTCTCTTTCACGAAAATTTATTACATTCAATTTAGGCTGCTTCTGATAAGCTAATGCCCCGGTCGAATCCTTATTTCTGAAATTTTTCCCCACCTATCAAGTCAAAGCAGCCACAAACATTTTTATTTATTTGGAACTGTGAAAGGAAAGAATCACCTTGATTAATTTGTTCTAAAGCATGCTGCACTAGATTAAGTTACTAATCGCCATTGGATAATTTGGGAACCATCAAATGGCATCCACTTGCAAAATATAAAATTTATGAAGAAATGAAGACGACGCAGAGAACATTAAGCCTCAAGCTTTATTCAAATGCTAGCTTAGCCACCATCGTTAGAGGCAAAACGAATGTGTGTGCTGCGAGGGTTGAAACTGTTCTCTTACGAGAACGCTTTTCTGAACAAGTATAAGGTTCTGTAAACTATTCAGATATCTTTTTCTCAAATCTGTTACTGTCGTCTTGCTGCAATTGCTACCCTTTTACTGCATGCAGAAAGACAATCAGAATCGTTGCCGACTGACACATCTTTTTCTTCCCATAAGTATCGTACTGTGCTGTGCGACAGTCAGTGAAACGTCGTACTGAAGCATTTCCATTTTTAACTCAATAGTTAATGAAAAACTTACTTCAGAAATTTTCTGAAACATTTTACTCCTATTTCTTAAACTTCATAGTTAGCCCTTATTCATTTTTTTGAGTCAGCGAAATCTATTTAATTATTTATTCAATATTAATTTTGACCGCTGGGATCGTACTTAAGAATTCAAGTTTTTTTTTTTTGATGGCTAATTTTCCTTATACAGTAGAATTTGAGTACAATAATTGTAGGAAAAGTTCAGAAAGGACTATTTTTCACATCTCACTGAGTATTTTTCTCTGATCCGTGTCTGCCATTCGGGACGAGGGTTTCTCGCGTATAAAAACATTGTCATCCAAATTATCTTTACTCAATTACACTCCAACATGTAGCTAATTTTATATCAAGAAACATATTTTCAAAACCGTAAAGTTTTCTTCCAGCTTTATAAAAAAATATGCGCATTTTGTGGAACCTAAAATTGTGCCAATTTTAAACTAAGTGCTCTCCAAAGCGTGAAAGTTTCCAAAAAATTTCATTTACGAAGATTTGTTTGCTTGTTTATTTCACAGCGTGTGCCAAAAAAAATCGATCTGATTATTTTTTCTTTTTTTACATTGAGAAATTAGAAGTACAAAAATATTTATTCAAGTAGTTAACGAGACATGAATCAAAATTGCCGACTCGCTAAAACACGATTTCACATGCCGTGCATTTTTGATATACAATATCACAATTTCCCAGCTGCGCTACTTCGTCGATGAATTCGACGATGCTTGGCCCATGAGGATCAAAATAGACGTGCCTTATGTCAGGGTGGTTGCCGGCACTGAGGAATTCGAGCTGACTTTGATTGGGGCAGTAGTGTGAAGTTGGAGTCATGAAGAGTTGGTAGTTGTCCCAGTCGAAGCTGTTGAAGAAAGCTGCAACTTCATCGATTGATCCAAGTACTTGAACGTTCATTCTGTAGGGTAAGTAACGTTGTTTTGAGACATTTCACAGATGCTGCTCAGCAGTCATGTTTTAAGATTTTACGATAAGGCTAGTAAAAATATTACATCAACAAAAAGAATCTCGAAGAAATTTACCTTCTCTTCTAAGCCGAGGAGAATTTTCAATGAAACACCGTGTAAAATATTCCTCAAACGTTATCGCAACGAAGCTCATTCAACTCGAGGCTATGTCCCTCGTGAATCTGCTGAGTAAACACACGTGCGATGAGGAGTGACCGCAAATGGAATGTTCATTTCTTAGCTCTTGAGAGAAGGGGAAAGGGGAGTGAATTGTGGAAGATAGAAGAGAATTCACAAGCCGAAGAGGCAGTGTGAGTTTGATTTACGGTACCAAAAAATAATTCTGAAATATGAAAGAGGTAAATCATAAAAAAATGATAGGCAGAAATCAGAATAGTACAGTGTACGTATATTACAGTGTAAAATACAATATGTACGTCTGCACGGGACATTTGCACTTGCTCTTTTTCCAGTCAATAACATACTAGAATGTAATGGGTAAATTCATGCAATGTATGGTAGATTAGTCGTAAAAAATTTACGGAGATATTAAAGTAGCGCAAGCGCTATTGATCATCAATACGCAAAGCCTCAACCAAAAGGAAAAGATGTTTACAAACATTTCGTGCGTCTCGAGAAATCACGTGTAATTGATTTGATGAAGAGGTTGTGCGAAAGCAATTTGAAGCAATTTAATGTATAGGTAATGAGTGAAAAACTACTAAAGTCACTGCCAGTTACTGTGAGGTAAACTGCGGAGTTTGAGTTGGCATTTGGGATGAGGTGGATAAGTGAATTTCACAGCAAATCGGATCGAGACGCAGTTGAGTCGTATCACCGTAGTACAGCAGCGCAGCCAGGAGGGGGGGTACTGGGGCCATGCTCCCCGCTGAAATGTTGAGCTGGGGCCAGTTTCAGTCGCCGTTTTAAGTAAAAGAATATAAAGATTGCTGATAATTAATGTCTGCACAACCCCCCCCTTCCCCCCCGAAATTTTTTGGCTGACTGAGCCACTGCCTCAGTAGCTTCCTACGTTGTAGCTCATCTCTGGACGCATGGAAAGAAAGCACATCGTCTGATGTATTCGAGCCGAAACTGAGTGAACTTGGCCAATGCCATGCAATATATAAATGGAGCAGGTGGACGCCTCGGACGAGTAAATTCAAATGTTCTCATAATTCAGATCTTTCCTTCTTAAGAGTTACTCGAGTGTCTTTTCACAACTGTATTGGTTCCGTTTTTTTAATATTTATTTTCTCTGCCGTTTCGTCGTTTCAGTTGACTTTCCTAAAAGTCCATAAGCAGCAATGTAGCTCAACACTCGTCTGTGACCAGCAGAGAGTTCTTATGTACAGTCAAGATCGAGCATTAAATGAACATTGAAGTCCGATGTAATTCATAACACTTTTTAACCTTTTTTTGCAATTTTGAAACCGATAAATCAAAATGAAAGTAAATCAATCTGAATTTTTAGATTTTAAGCCACGGATTCCCCGTACAGTAGAAATACAAAGCCCAGCTTCAGTTCATTTGGCAATAGATGTCAATTCAGTATACTTGCAGGAAGTGTGAAAATAATTCTGAAAAAACATCGAATAATGTAGGAGAGAAATGCAGTAAGAATAAAAAATAAGAGCATAAAATAGGATCAAAATTGTACACCATCTTCACAAATTACTACGATTGCAGTTATTTCGTATTAACTAAAATTACTTCGTAAAAATGAGTTTTAGTATTTTGGAAATGCGTGCAACGGCAATGAATTTATTAAGATCGAGTACGTAATTACCTTTTCTAAGATCGAGGATGTAATTCGCTCAACTGTTCGTACGTTGAACCCGAGGCGTTAAAACAAAAGATCCGTGAATTAAAAAATGCCGCAAGATTAAGATAAAACTCGCATTTTATTATATTATTCCACAATAAAATTTTGGATCGTATTATAACACCGAAATCACACGGAGCGCGGCAAAAAATCCTATCGATAGAGTTCAGCACTGCACTTTGATCCCCACCTGCTCGCCCTTCTGACTTGAGCATCTGTGTCTAGCGACGCATCGTGCCACCGCTGTATATGTCTTCCGCAGACTTGATAATGGACGATGCAAAGTAAGCACATTTGCGAAGCCTCCTTTGAGATATTTGATGATAAGCATCATTTGCGCAAACCGAGTTTTCTTCTGTGCTCTCTTTTTTTATTTCCAGTCAATATAACGAATGAAAATTGCAATTTAGAGAATACTTGAAGTTTTGTAGAACTTCTCTGCGTTCGAACATAACCTATAAGATAATAAAGTTCATTTGCATTACGGTGGAATACATCTGATAAAAATTAATAAAAAACTAACCCGACACTGCTGTTAAACACTGATGCCAAATAAGAATGCGCTAAATTTGTCTTAACTCTCTAGGTAGAAATCAATGCACTCATAAACTTACTCTTCAAGAAGTACAGAGGCAGGTGTTGATGACTGGCTCGAAATACAGCGTCTGTGGTGCGATATCAAGGGATGGAGCTCCTTTATATACCCCTAGAACAAGCAAATACTCCATATGAGCTACAGCTCTATAGTACACCCGCGAGCTACGATATATATTCATGCGTGACCTTTCAATGCAAGAAGGTCAATTAGTTAATGCTACAAACGTACGGTGATGTGAGTGCATGAGTACAGACGCGGCTCGCTGCCACTACATTCCCAACTTCTCTCTGTACAGTGGAGTGAAAATAATTCAAAAGTTAATATACAAAGGACATCCTCTTTGCCCTTATTTAGCGATCTTTAAGATGGTACGTCAAAATTGGCATGTTAAAATTTCGGCAACTATGCCTGGCTGTTAGTACTTCACTCTACCGTTAGATTAAACTTCTCCAGAGCTGGCCAGTAAAACAGCTTTAAATGTTGCTAAAGAGAAGCTTGCCTCTTTGTATTTAGAAGCCCGACAATATGGACCTCATACCTACACTCATGAGGTTTTTTTGTTAATAAAACGCGCTAAATTGAATTTATTTTATTGGTTCATACTTCACACGCATCTGTAAAAAAAACCTAATTAACCCTAAGTGCAATCATAAATGTGTTAAGTGTTGATGGCAGAAAAAATGAACTACATAAAATGAAGTCAAATCTTAGCAATAGTGAATTTGGTTTGCATCTCTGAAATTGGCCGGGCTGAAATGTTTTCACTCTAATTTTGTGGGACTTAAACGTATGTTTCTGACATTACTGATGCACTGATGAAATTTTGTTTAGATTTACTTATTTCGTGGAATTGTTACATAGATTCGTATATCGTCTGTTAATATTCCAATTCGTATACAAAAGAGTGATAAATTCTAAGCCGTACAAGACATACTTCTTCAAACCCAAATTATGCGATCAAAGAAAAGCTAGAAATCCTTAGTAAATGTAGTGATAACAATTAAAATCTTTTTAGCGTTCAGAGGAATTAATGAAACTAAAAACTCTCAATTTCTTGGGAAAATGTTTGGCTCCACTATTCTTACTGAATGTTTTTAGAATAAAAGTTTGGCTAATTATTACTTCACAGCAATGTTAACCAACTAAGGTTATGCATTGATATCCAAAGTACTTTCATGCTTTTATAGAAAACTTACTTGCTTGATAAATAGGTTAAAGTGTAATATCCACCTAATCCTTCCGTCCAGTCAATACATTTGGCAGACTCTCTTACTTCATTCGAGTTCACCATACACATTTTATTTTCTAGATTCGAAAAAAGTTTTAGACCAAAGTTCTTGAGTTAGAAATACCGTCATGATTAAATTTTGCATTTCATTTTAAACAATGTGATATTAGTCGCATGTCTATCAGGTAGATGGGTTATATCAGAGGCAATTTGTTGCCCTATCTTAAATTCATGATTATTCAGCGCGCATTTTTTCTTTTTCGTTCCTTTTGTGATTCTCCTCATTGAAAGACTTTTGACGACTTGTCTTTGATTGGCAGAAACATCGTGCTTCAACTTCACTAAAATGATATAGCAAAGTAGATATTTTTTTCGAAGTACTTGTATGAGTAGGATTTAGAAAACTTTACTCCTAATCTTAGCAGGACTGTGAAGCTTATTGATTTAATATTTATACGCTGAAGAGGCTCATAAAGATCAAAAAAGACTTGAATGTGTCAGAACAAGTTCAACCCGGGTAAAATCGTGAAGAGTTTTTGACGTCAAAAATTAGCTCACCTTCTCCAACACAAATGAACGGGATAACTTTTTGCATGCCATGAATGGCTTTCCCTGTGAAAGTGCTTTTTCTTTGTCACATAATGTGAAAAGAATGCTTTTCTTACTTTTGTGAGAATTTATTTCGAGAGCATACCCAGTCAAAAACATGGATTGCATAATTTGTATTATGTACGAGGAATCTCGCGAGACTCGGTCGGGCCGGACGTGCGTGAAAAACGGTACAGTAATCATATAAAATGAAAGGGAAGAACAATCTAACAAGCATAAAAATCACTGTCAGTGAATGTGTTTGCTACCCCTTTGAACTACAAATGAAAAAAAGAACTATTGTCTTATTCTGCTTAAATCCGTGAAAATTATGTGCAAAGCCGACCGAGGAGCGCTGGCAAGAAGTGTGAAACGTTGTGCTAGCCCCGGTCTCGATCTCAAACTGAAGTGAAGAGTCCTCGTTCCCTCAATCTTACCTCAGCGAGCTCGTACGAGTATAAATAGAGAACTTGAACTCAGAACACCACTGAGCGTAACCAATCATCATTATGAAGATGTCCTTGTTCAAAGTCGACGACCCTCGTCCTCCCTGTTCCCCGCCTCCCTCCTCCAGCATTGAAGGGCAACTCCATCTTCGCTCATCTGAAAGCTTAAATACCTCGATGAACGGCTTGAATTTACCTCACTCTTCATAAGATGCTTACCAAACGAGGTAAAAACAAATTAGTATCATCAATAAATATACCAAAGCTATTTCATTCTCAGTATCCAGTAATAGCTTTGCACCAATAATACACAAGGCATCCTTACGAGATTCGCTTGCAGCTCGGAAAGTGGCATTATCTAAACAAACGTTGCCCTCATATTTTTTGCAAAGGCCGAAACACGTAATTACTTAGCACAAAGAAGAACATCCAAAAAAGAGCTACTTCACGCTCAAGTTTGCTCAATTTAAAGCCGGCGTTTAAAAGACTTGGCGCCTCCTTAACTCTTGCTCTAAGCCGAATAAGGCCAATAAAAGGAAAATTGAATATGTTGTTCAAGAAAATTTAAAGTACCATGAGAAGAAATAAACTGCTAATCTCTTCAACAATTTCTTCGGAAACGTAAAGGAGAGGCTCGTGAGAGCCTCTCTACACGGTACAGCTCGTGAGAGCCTCTCTACACGGTACAGCTCGTGAGAGCTTCTTTACACGGTACAGCTCGTGAGAACTTCTTTACACGGTACA
>JACJUY010002571.1:49157-75337 GCA_014220935.1 Platorchestia sp. MABIK | reverse complement strand
ATCAGGACACCACCTGACACATCAGGACACCACCTGACACATCAGGACACCACCTGACACATCAGGACACCACCTGACATACCAGGACACCACCTGACACATCAGGACGCGTCGTCTGCTAATAACCTCGAACAGCAGCAGCACGAGAGCCGCTCCCACTTCGCCTCCCATCGCCAGGAACGCCGTGAACACCTGCACATAAAAGTACAGTGCACGATATACTGTAGAAAATCGATGATTGAAAAATAGATTAAATAATATAGAATGTGGAATGAATGTAGAATATAAAGAATGTGCATACTATTATATAATAACACGCTAGATGTATCCTTGAATTTATAAATTTATAGATTTAGGTATTTTTTGAGCGGAATTTTTCCTTTTGAATCTCATTGACCACATTAAATTGGTTGGTCCGTCTCTCTTTGACGCTCTTAAAAGATGCTCAATAACAGTATCTGTGATACGAGTACGAATAAAAGCCATTATTGAAAATATTAGAACAATTTTAGCATGAAATCCATGCTTTGCACATGCTTGTCATGGAAAAGCACAAAGTTAAGTTTACGCAGCAAAACTTGCGCTGCTAGCGACACATAACGATGACGTGAAAAGTTTCTCAATTCCGGTCCCGGTGCCTGACCTGACTGAAGCGCAGTGACATGCCGAGGTGCTCGGAGCAGACATGCGCTGTGAAGTTTTCGTGGTGAATTTTGCTGACCACACCCGACTCCCAGAGCATGCTGATGCTGGGGGCGGGTCGGGGAAAGTGACTGAATGTATAGCTGGGAAATCTAAAATTGACGTAATGTAGGACAATCCACGTGAAGCTGAGTTTCAGCACAAAATCGGCCAACTTCTCATCAATCAAAGGCATACACCTTGAGTTTATCTTACGATTATCTTCCTTTGAACGCTGTAAAAGAGATGCAAAATTGTCCCTCTGTCTTCTTCATTTAAGCGCATAATGTATTCTCAAGTTATAATTGTGACTTTAAAACGAATTTACGTCCACTATTGACAAATAAAACTTGATCGTTCGAAGTCGATTGTGATGGTTAAATCGTCTACATCCCCTGCGGCGAGCAGAAAATTTGAAGTACAACATTCGAAACATTTAAATTGTTTATAAAATTATAATTCAATCAATAATTCAATTTATTTCATGCAGTATCATTGTGTCGTCAATCCAGAGATTTTTAAAGCGGATAGCACGTATTCTGACGTATAAACTTTAGATTAAATGATGCTAAATTCGAATATTTCATTGAGCTGAAAATTTTACTCGCGAGAACTGCTCAAATTTAATTTCAATTTGCTTAATTACCTTGTAATCTGAAAATGCTACGAATTGGATGAATGTTATCTACAATTAATGTCCGTAAGAAACATGAGCAATGGAGTAAAACAGTGCAGTAATATTCAAATTTTATAAAACAAAGGAATTCTAATTCAATTTAGACAAAAAAATTATTTAGACAAGCGTGTCTTTCTCTATCAGAGTAACGCAAGCTTTAAAAAAAGGATATTTTACAAGACTTGCCAAGCGCTGGCAAACCCATGTTACTACTACTACTACCATAACTCACTAGTGATTGAAAATAGGAGTGTAATGGAACCCATTTCGGTACGCTAATGAACCGCGCCCGTTGTAGATGTCCTTCTTGGAGTCGGTGAGTAGACACGAGGTCTCGTCTCGCGCCCGCTCCTTCTTGTAGGACGCGAGCAATGCGTACTGAGGGTCTTCCAGAGCAACGCTTCTGAGGGCATCGACGTTGTTCTTCAGAGTGTCGGATTAGGGCTTCACGAGGCGGTTGCAGAACGGCAGGTACATCTGAAACTGAGGGACATAGTTCACTTCGGATAGATGAACATCTTCACAAAATTATGCATCTTTCCTGCAAGCATAAGATTATTCCCAATTATACTATAGAGTCTGGGAATACTCTTGCGCTTGCAGTACCTTGAAAATGAAATACATTCTCAATGGCGAACAATCAAATAGCGAACAATCTCAATTAAATAGCAAGATAAATATATTGAGTTCGATATTTGACCTCAGAGGTTCTCTTCAGTTGACGAAAAGCTTGTCTTTATGAAAAAAATTTATCTTTTTTGAAAATATTACGCCACGTAAAAATCAAAATAAAAAACTTGAAGTATCTCTCAGTGTTTTGATTTAGTGAATTTAGAACTTAAGTACTCAGAAGCTTGTGTACAAAATGCATGTTTTATGTAAGTCGTAAATAACATCGCGCACGGAATGAACAAAATTCATAAGTAACACTGAACATTAATCGCTTTATGACACTTCTTTCTAAGTCGCTGCCTCTACTATCTCCCGAGCCGCTATTGAAAAGAATAAAGTATGTTCTGTCACCGGAAAAAAAGAGTAGCCAATGTTATAATTCTTCTGATATCTGACCTAAAACTCTATGTGGAGAACAGCGTTATGTGTTGCTCAATTTTCTCATTAATCAATTTACTGAGGTTGCTATAATTATGCTCGAAATTAGGTTTCAATATCAAGCAATCAAACGACGATCCCATTGAATGAAAAAGGTTCAACAAGCATTTGACATTTATAAAACTGCACCGTTTTGTGACAGTGAAACCAGTTAAAAACCAGACAGATGAAGTTCGGTTCAACCACAGACACGGTTTTGAAACGAGGAAATGTCTTTATATTTTAAGTTCTCGAGGGCCTGGGACACTTATCGCTGTCTTTTTTTACTGAATTAACAGTTCGATGGAAATATTAGCGAAGAGCCTCCATTTGTAGGTCAGTTTTCATCTATCAGGTAGAACCAAGAATGATATGATAAAAGTTTGTTGAACTGTGAGCGAAACAATGGTTAATGACAGTACTGAAAATTATTTTAATACGAGGCGTCAGTTCGATTAGAAACATTAGAATAGACGTTCGCTGAACTATAAAGAAAACAACATTAGCTGTTGGCTGACCACGATATTTGGTGTTCAGAGATATTGTTAAGTTTCGAGGATTGAAATAAACGTTGGTTAATCTTCAAACTGAAAAACAATTTATATCGCTAAGGTTGGGAATATTAACTAGCGATCCCTTGAACGAGATGCAGTACACTAACAGTTCTTCGTTGGGGTGAGCCCATGCATTTCGTTACCTGTTCGTTGCGCTAGGTAAAATATCATTATCAGTTGATGGATGAAATAGAAAAATGACGGTAAATGTTTCAATATCGATAAAAAAATAGTTGTTGATTCCAAATAAATTTTATTAAAGGTAGTTGACCGAACAATGATTTCAAAAATTGTAGTAGGTTGAAGCAGAAATAAGATAGAAACGTCCTACTAATGAAAACACTGGGTTTTGTAATCATAGTAATAAAATCATTGCTCATTCAAAATGATTTAAAATACCGGTAGATAGCCGAACAATGATTTTAACCACTGTAGCGAGTCGCAGCAGAAATATGAAATAAATGATACTGATATATAAGAAGACTCAATAGTTGCCCTGAACCAACACCTGCATGAGCTCAGTGGCGGCGGACGCGTTGAGTACCCCGAGCCTGTAGCGGCCGTGGTCTGCCAGGGACTGGAGGGAGGTGAAGGGCAGCGACGAGTCCGCCACCGTCAGGAAGGACACGAGCATGGCGGAGTAGGACGTCAGCAGCAGCAGCCCCAGCAGGTAGTTCACCAGGAGCAGCACGCGGAGAGCGGCGCCCTTCGGGGTGATTGGGTGGCCTATGGAAATGTAGTATGCCATTTCATTCCCAATCCCATACCAATTTCACATGTAGCTCGTCATTTGTAAATCCATGCGTAAAACGTTGTCTAATGAGAGAAACAAAAACCTTGAATATTCGATAACTGCCGGAACTTGATTATTATGGTTATATGACCAACAATAGAAGTATATTCAGATATCGTAATTAATCAAAAACACAATCTCAATACGGCATTTATTTTGTTAGAATCAAAATTCAGAATATGATCCCTGCTGAAATCCGTGAAGAAAGATCACACAAAACTTTTAAATAGAATAAATCTCGCATCTCAAATTTTGTCAAAGTATTAATGACGCACAAAGTTATATTATATAAAGTTGTGCGTAAATTTATTATCTGTCATAAACTATAGAAAGATATAAAATCTTAGTTTACCTTGTTGTACAAATGCACTCCAAGTCACGAAAAAAGAGTTCCATCCTCCCATTACTGGAGTCTTCTTTTCTCTTCCCTCACTGACGAGAGGCATCCTCCCTTCCTTCACCATAGGATGGTGTGGTCTTTCCTCTACCGCCTCTGGACGGAGGGTTGCTTTCTTTCCTTTCACTGTACGGAGGAGGTTCTCTTCTTCGAAGAAGTTGTTGATGTAGTCCACTCTTATTTCTCGCAGTGGTACAGTGGTTAAGGGATCGGCCTTGCATGTTGGAGACGAGGGTTCGTATCCCGGCACTGGCGCGGCGATTTTCCCCGTTGGGTAAAAGGGAGAGCTCAAGCACAATACCCCACTCAACCCAGGTGTCGGAAATGGGTACCGGCTTCACGGGGGAACCGTCATGGTGTCCTATATATAGTGTTAGTTATAAGACATTTGAAAAACCAATGCTTAAGATCATATGTATCAGGCTTGATTGGAAATAAAGCATCCTAAGATGCCGATGTTTGTTTTTCTGTTTTGACTCTCAGAAGGATTCAAACTGGCATTTTCTTCGACTGAAAAAAGACTGAAGAAACGTTGAGCGAGCTACAGAATTTCTTTTGGAGCGATTTTCAACATCAGATTTGTGCGATGTTCCCCCACTGGCGCAGCTCGGCCCAGTATTGGAAGTGGATGCACTGTAGTGTGCCATGAGAGCGAAGGCGCCGGAGTGCGCCAGGCAGGCAAGGGCACACAAGCCCCACACTGAAGCGTCGAACGATCGCACGTACGATTCCCAGTGGTACTTCACACCACTAGCTATCTGAGCGAACACTCTGTACCAATAGAATAGTATAAAATACATCAAATCTGAACGAAAACTCTGTACCTATAGAATAGTATACATCAAAACCTTGCATTTCTCTGCAAGGTTTTGATGACTGTACTGGTAATTAGACCAGCTATGCGCCAGACCGCTTTACTGTATGTTGTAAAACGCTAAACTGTGTCGTAATACGTCTGTGACTTGTGCTTCTTGATAATTTTGCTAAACTGAAAATCAAGTTAATAGTTTAACTATGTCATCAAATGTCTCAAATAACCAAAAAACTACCCGAGGAGAAGTAAGAATCAGTTACAAACAGTAAATGTTAAGTTTACATTCATGGAAAGGATTAGAGAAGGGCAGTTGGAAATTTGATTCGAACGTAATTCAAAGTATGAAAGCGTAAAAACACTCAGAAAAAATTGACATGAGACCATAAAAGCATCGTTTAATGGTATGGTCACAATATCATGAACACGCAGCCTCGTACACGCGGCAAAATGTAGCCAACAAAGCCAGTGACTTCTGTTTCTAAGGACCTTCACCTGACTTGCTTAAAGCCTAAATTTAATTCAACTCCTTTAATCGGGGAAAATTAAATTATTGTTCATTGTTTTAAGATGCATTTTCAATATAATTTTCAAAATTATTTTGCAACTCCCTGACAGCGAAAACCAAACCCTCTTTGAACAATCGGTTTCGCAAAAGCTTCATCATATTTGATCTCCCAAGAATAAAATTTCTTGCTCCTGAAGTGCTTAATCCCTTTCAATTTCCCAAGAAAAAATTTCTGATCTCTAAAAAACTCAATAATTTTTCATCTCCCATAAATGAAATTTCTGATCTCTGAAGCGCTTTAACATTTTCGACTTCGTAAGAATGAAATTTCTGATCTCTAAAAAGTTTCATCATTTTTAATCTGTTAAGAATAAAATATCTTATTGCTAAAAATCTCTATAATTTCCGATCCCCCACGAATAAAATTTTTTATCTCTGAAATGTTTTTTTTTTTCAGTTTCGACCTCCCAAGAATAAAATTTCTGAACTCTAAAACGCTTTATTATTTTTGATCTCCCAAGAGTAAAATTTATGATCTCTGAAACACTTTATCATTTTCGATCACCCATGAATGAAATTTCTGATCTCTGAAACATTCCTGTCAAAAACTGGAGAGTCGGCGAGCGCATACAGCACTAACCTTCCCCAGGAGGACGGGCTGTAGCGACTGTGGAGGCCGCCCGAAAAATCCTCGAAAGTGAGGACTTGTGGTGCTTCCTCAAATCCCGACGTTACCGTCAATATATCTGACTCCAACTTCTCAATCCTCCGGTTACTCTCTGTGCATCGGGCTCTCGGAGTGGTATTTCATTTATTTAATTTTGAAAAGAATTATGAGGCCGTAAAGTGAACGAACGAAGACTACTTTTTCAAGGTGATCCTGCCGTTCGCTAGCGCGATGAGGCCACTTCTTCTAGTGATATAGAAATCCGTCACTCTCAAATGATCGATATACCATAAGTTGGTGAATGAATCAATTTATTGAATAAGTTTTGAGAAGAATATTTTGGAGTCTCTGATGTTTATAGTACGGGAAGTTAGCGGGAAAGTAACTCTCGTACAAGGAATCAAATGACATTTCACTGTAAAGAGAGGCTCAGAAATTTTTCAGCTAAGGGTTATTTTCATTAACGCTTTATTCACGAACATTTTCGGGATAAGAATACGTCCAGACTTGAACGTACTTTATCTTCACGTTTACCAAGTTCTCTTCAATTGTGTTAACATTTGTACTGCTCATACGGAAATGTTTAGTCTTCTAATCTGTCGAGCGTGATCACGGCCTTTCTTACTGCTCCATCATTTAAAGCTGCTAATGCCATTATGGTTGAAGTGACGACAGTATTTAACATTTACTAAGGAATTCTCGTGACGTGCTCGAGCATATTACGTCAAGGATCGTTATCCCTTGTACTCGCCTATACTAACAGCGCACGTGACCGCAGTGTAGAGATTTAATTTCTGAACTCTAAGGAATACCATTCTCTCTTGTGACCAGTCCTGCAATGTCGTTCTCTGCCTACATTGTCCATGAAATTCAGCACCGTCTTGATTCAACATACCAGCATTGATTCATCATTCGTTGATTATGAGGTTACAAACCCTGACACTATTGAGTCGTATTACTACTAGCCATAACAAAAGCCTACGTGCATGCGATGCTTTTTTTACGTTATCAGAAGCTGAGTGAATTGAGCAGTAGAGAATATCTTGAGGTTTGCTTTCGCGCAAAAACTCTCTAGAACACATCGAAACAATGAACGAAAAATATAACAGAAATCAAACAAAGTTAAAAAAAGCATTTGAAGAGAAGGTTAACATTGAGTGTAAAGAAAGAACTATGCACAAGCATTGATGAGAACACCTTGTCACTCAAGGGGTTTTTAAAACACTGTAACTTCGGTGTTTTAATAACGTGTTAATGCGATTGTAAGTCTAAGAAAGTGACCGAGATTTTGAGATTTAATACACAAATTTGGCTTGGTTTCGTAATGCATGTTCAGTAATTTAGAACACGCTAACTGAGGAGGGCTGTAAAGACATTCGAAGTTTATCCGTTTATTTTGTTCGGACATCACCATTATTATTGCTCCGTTGTAACCGCTATGAATACATTTTCCTCATTTTTATCGTTCAGTTCATTTGAGCAATTTCAACGTTCAATAAGAGGATACATAGATCAGGTTTTAATCAGCCTTCAAAATAAGTGCAATGATCTCATTAAAAATTTGGAATAAGTGATGAGTGGGAGTGATACTATCACTTTTACGAGTATCAGGAAGTTCATCTGTGAAATTTGCGAACGTTTTGAAGTAACAGCAGATTAAAATAGCTCATTAGAATGATTGGTAACGAAAATATGAACTGATGAACGCAGAGACCAAGGAATGGCGAGCTTTTGTTTTACCGAGGTTTAAGAAGCGTCAATAAAATAAAAAATAAGGAAGAAAGAAGATGAAGTATTGCGTGCAGATGAGCAAGTTTTCAGTGACGTGTAGTGGAGTGTGTCTGAATAACGTGCTTTAGGTTAAATCAACATATTGATCAATGTAAGGGTGTCTGCTAACACGGAATAAGTTAATTGTTGGTTAAAGTTATTCAAGAACCAAAATTTAACTAAATTTAACTTTTTTGGAACTGCCAACACTACTACCCGTTGATGGGTTAATGAAATACGTTGCATGAAATGTGAGTGTGTGAACAAGAAAATCGTCAGGTGAGATAAAGATGAGGAACAAAATTGAGGTGGCGTCTCAGCGCTCTCTACTGAGCAGCTCGAGCAGTAGCGCCACCAGGGCAACCGCTCCGCCTCCTGCCAGCACCAAGAACGCCGTGAACACCTGAAGTAAACACATACGTTAAAAAATTACATTCATGATGTGTTCATAAGTACGAAAATAAAACGGGGGAAGAAATTCGAAGTTTTATTTCTGTGAGTTTATGTATTTCAGGAGGTGGAGAGTCAGCTCTGAATTTAGCACGCTTACTTCGTCTCCGACTTTTTAGTATCATTTCCGTTCACATCTTTTGAAAGCTATGAGAAGCTTGCTAATGAATCTAGTGGAGGCTTTCTAAAAATATCAGTTCTGAGAGCATCAAAATGTGAGAAATGTCCAGATGCCGTGAGACATTGACGCAAAATTGTTTCGCTGGCAATATCAATTTCCAGTTCATCCCTGACGGGAATTTGCGCTTCCCAGTTCAAATTGTGGAAATTTTACGCTTCGTCCATTGGACTCAAGTTCAAGCAGCTGTTTGCAAAATTTGGCACCGACGTAATGAGTGTTATCTTACATCCAGTCTTCAATTCCAGCATAAAGTGGATCGTCTGTTGGAGTTCATTCAAAGAATCATGCGAAGTTTCGTACCTGACTGAACTTCAAGGACATGTCGGGTTCTTCAGAGCAGATGTGACGCTTGTAGTATTTGAGCAAAAGCTTGCCCCTCAGGCCTGACTCGCTCAGCACAGTGAGACTGCAATTCAACAATCATGTGTTGCGTGACTCGAAGCACCAGATATGGGTTTTCTCAATAGCTCAGCAATTGTATAATCCAATCTTCTCGGGAAATAAATTTTCAATGTTAAATGAATCTTTCTCGATTTACTAAGAAACGTATTTAACTTTACTCGGGCATAGTTTCAATATGAACCCATCTTATCATTCAGACTAGTCCTCTACGAGTGAGCAGAGCGAATGTCGAGTACATTTTTCAAGAACGATAATGTTATTTCAATAGAATATCAAATTCTTTACGTAATTCAGAATCT
The DNA here is from genome assembly GCA_014220935.1 of Platorchestia sp. MABIK. Classification (NCBI taxonomy): domain Eukaryota; kingdom Metazoa; phylum Arthropoda; class Malacostraca; order Amphipoda; family Talitridae; genus Platorchestia; species Platorchestia sp. MABIK. Next base: position 66,059 of record JACJUY010002571.1, on the reverse strand, counting down.
TTCCCAAAGAAGACAAAGAGCTTCACAAAATGAGGTGAGATATAATTTCGCGCTTCCCATAAATTCAAAACACCAAGAAGGTTATAAAACTTAAATTTTTTGTGAGAAATTTTGAGCACTTGCAAAGAGGAAGAAAAGAAAGAAAAACAGTTTATTTCCAATAAAGATGAAACATCATTGATTTGATGATATATCTTCATGCCCTTCATGAAGAAAGACTATACACCACAGAAAATGTAAAAAAGAAACTCACTTCGCATCGAGATGGCTGATAAAAAAAGCTGCGAATGCTTATGATAATTACGGGAAAAGCAAGCAATAATTCTCAATTTGAATATTAGTCATGCTTAACAATAAGTATCCGATTCAAAGGAATACACATCTTATCTATTTCTGATTTCATTATAAACGCGAAACAAATCTAGAGTGTCCGTGACGAGCAAGATATCCGCTTTCAAGATAGCATTCGTGCATCCCATCAAATGTTAGGTCTCATCAAATATGGACTTGAGGCTTGGAGGATAGTATACATAAAATTGCTTACTAATGGTCGAAAAGTGGAGTGAAGTGAAATCCTTTCCTGTATGCCAAGGCTCCATCGTTACTCCGGATGTCCACTTTTGAGTCCATCATGGAGCACTTAAATTCGTCGCTGGTGCTCTCTAACATTCTAGTCGACAAGTAGGCGTAGTAGGGATCGTTGAACCCTCGCAGCCTGAGCTCATTGTAACTATTGGGTTGCGTGTCAGGGTAGGGCTTCACGAGACGGTCGTAGATAGGCACGTATGTTGGAGACTGGCGAGAAATATTGAAATTTAAATAGATCTATAGATCTGAGGTTCAATTGTGAAAACAAAGTTTGTTCATTTTCTTTGCTACATTTTACTTGATTAATTTACTCCTACTACTGTAATTTTACTCGCCTAATTTATTTAATAATAATGAAAAAGTTGATCTAGAACTGATCAACTGAATTCCATTTTCTTACCGTTTGGAACAGGATTTTTTTAAGTTCAGTTGCATGTAACCCACCTTACAGTCAATAAGTAATATAAAGCCATCTGAGAAAATTTGAAATGAAAGTAAAAATTTTACCTAGACTGTGTTACATGTTGAATTAAAGTATAATTTGCCATGAAACGAGGATGAATTTATCCGCACTTGCATGAAATTTGAGCTGGCGGACGCGTTGAGTACCCCGAGCCAGTAGTGACCGTGGTCTGCTAGGGACTGGAGGGAGGTGAAGGGCAGCGACGAGTCTGCCACCGTCAGGAAGGACACGAGCATGGCTGAGTAGGACGTCAGCAACAGCAGCCCCAGCAGGTAGTTCACCAGGAACAGCACGCGGAGGGCGGGGCTCTTCGAGGTCACTGGGTAGCCTATGAGAAAACACAGTAAATACGTTTTATACTGTTAAAAGCCAATAACCTGTGACTTTATTGGAAATAAATGTTTTTTTCTTTTCTTTCTTAAATTCATAATTAATGATATGCTGCAACATCACTTTTCAATGGCTAGAACTCAATATATGCGTCCGTTTAGTAACACAGTAGTATTTTTTACCTGCAGAAAAGCGCTTGATTTTATGGTAGAAAGGTCTACTTTTAAGGACAGAACTACTTTTCAGACCTCAATTCCTCACCTTACATTTAACGTAGAATGCATTAGAACATTAGAACAAACGGGGGTGTACGTTCGACACGAAATAGACGAAGATAAATCAGTTCGTTGTAAAATCATTTTGAAAATATCAAATTCAGATTACAACGTTTCAGAATCGTCGATATTTAAAATAAACAGTGAGGCATTTTTTTCTATTTCCTAGGAGACCAAAATCAAAACCGTTTTGAAAATAGTCGAACTTGGTTTGGCTCAAGTGTTAAGCTGACATTCTACACGAAATTCCACTCGTACTAAACAAGTCTTATTCCCCTAACTGAAAGTTAGTGCTTTTTCTGCATTAGTTATCCTATTTTCCTCACATCGTGGAATACTAATTTATCTCAGGGTTTTTATGTGGTTCATGGAACACTAAAAATGTCTGTTTTAGAGTAAAAGAGAGTCGAAAAAGTTTAAAGGTGCAGGTCAGAGTATGAAGGGACACTTGGCGCTAGTTACTTTCTTAGCATAGTTTCCAATTTCTGAGCCTGCCTTCACAAGTACGTGGACAGTTAATTGAACTATTTGAAAGTTGAAGAACTTTTACTTGCACCTTAACTCCTACCCCTTAAGAATGAGGAAGTATACCTTGTTGCATGAATGCAGTCCAAATCACGAAGCAGGAGTTCCAAGTTATCGCCATCCAATTTTGCCCATATTCTCGTTTGTTGGGAAATGACTCTAAATTTTTCTTCCCTGTCCAAGGATGGTTTTCTTCATGGTCTTCTGGCGACATCGTGTGAGAAGCTGATGTAGTCACTATCACATTCCTAGAGTGAACTCCAACACCAGATGTGTTCGACGTCCATTCGTTTTGGCTCATTTCTGTGTCCTGTGTGGCGACACTCACACGAGACACGAAGGCAAAGGCCCCTGCTAGCACAAGGTACACCAACACCACACAGCCCCACAGGGAGATGGTGAACGATCGCAAGTAAGCTTGCCACTGGTACCCGACTGTACCAGGTCGTCGTGCGAACAGTCTGAACCTGGAGCGGGATGAACCACAGCATCATGATGCTGGTTTTCCAAAATTATTCAAATCAGCAGGTTACTTAAAAAAATGGCAAGAAAGAATCAAGCAATGTATTACGTTCGTAAATACGACTCGTACAAGCGGTTTAAGTTATACATAAGCATCTACCGAAGAATTTGCATTTTGCATAGCATCTTATGCAATTCGCAGCCTCTCTAGAAGAAAATTCATAATTGAATATTAAAGAGCGTGTCAGAGACGAGCGCTTCTAGCACTACTTAACACACGTCATTTGGAGAGCATGCACAGATTCAAACCAATTCCGACTCTCAAGATAAACTTGCCCATTATCATTTTAATCAATGAACTCTGCCAGTCGCACGTCGAAGTACCTGAATCTGCCCACTGGGGGAGAAAAGATTATGACTCTCTCTCTTGCCAATTCCCTGAACATGTAAGCGACGGCGATGTCAGCTCGGCCGCTCACCAAGTCGCCCACAATGCCCGTCCAAGAGCCGTTGCTCCGCTCTATTCCGTACTGCAGCTCCTTCGGGATGACGACCGAGTAGCTGCGAGGCCATCAGTAATTCCAACGGTTTAATTTTTGATGACTGACTGTTACAGTAGGTTATCTGTCGCTGCATGAGCAACAATTACCTGTCACTGCCTCAGGAACAGTTATTTGTCGCTGTAACAGCAACTGTTCTCTGTTGATGCCACGTACGTTCTCAAGAACAGCAGTTATTTGTCGTTATTGGTGGCAGTCAACTCAAAAAACAATTAAAATAGAAGGTAATTCATCAGATGTGCAATTTCATGTCATTTTAAGACGACTGTAGCATATTGATTTGGAGTGGAAGTTTTGCGACAAGTGTAAGGTTCAACCTAGATGTTTAAAATAATGAACTCCCACAGTAACATAAATATGGTCGAGTGAGGCACAGATATGTCTTGCAGTTCTATGTAATCTGTCATCTATTAGTATTTCTTAATTATCGATTCATGTTTTTGTAACAGTTGCAATTATATTACATTGATTTTCACTCGCTTATCCTCGCTCACGTGAAGTTCATAACTTCATGCATGACCTCCAGCACTTCTCCAAGGCTTCCCGTCAGAGCGAATCGCCCAAGTTTCTTATTGAAGCTCCAATGCGCAGTTTTCTTATCCTGCAGAAGGATGTAAACAATCTTATTACCAACAACAAGATATCGGAAGGTTTTTCAGCCTGAAATCGAAACTATTTTGAGATCCACCGATGTCGTTTGTTCCAAGGGTTATTTAAACAAGAACACAAAATTCGTATCTTGGTTTCTGCACGTTCACTCTGAGACTGTTTTTTCTGTTACTTTTGCTTCTACAACACAGATCGAATATTTGTGCTCTGCCTGGAAATAGGTGCCTAATTTATTTCCGATTAACTCAAGCTCGACAATAGAGTAGAACTCACCGTTATAGTCGTCGCCACCAAATGCACTCCAGTCAGGTTACTCTTCTCTCTGATGAGATGATCGTCTGCGAGACACAACTGGCCTTTTCCATCAGAACGAGAGCAAGTTTGGTGCTGACCAATGACGGAGGGACTGACAGTAATGGAGTGGCAGCGACCGCTATAGTCTGGCTGATAGTGACCAACGGCGGCTGATCGAAGAGGTGACCCCGGAGCAGGCGTCCACACCGCCTCCAGAGAGTAGGACGCGTCGGCAGACTTGCGGACTTTCAGTACCTAAAATTAAAAATTTGCAGCAATGACAGTGTAAAACTAATAATCAGAAGAACTGAGGGCCCCAAACACTTTTCAAACGCAAGTGCTTCACACTGCGGGATCCAAGAGCAAGTGTTGGACCATAATGTTAACTTGTTTTGTCTTATTTCTACGTATCTAAAGCATCGTCACTGGTAAAACTTGATGACATGATTAATGTCAACAAGTTTGTCAACTCATCGTCGAACATCTAGACCGCTTTTGACTGTGTGAAATGGTTCACACAATCGCTGTTGTACCTTCATTTTGACACAAATGTTTCTAGCACCTCGACTCAATACCTCCAGCTCGCTTACCTCTGCTCGTGTACAACAGAGCCCCTCTGAATATGAGTTTTTAACTAAGGGAATACATTTTTATGTTTCACTCTCAAACTTTTCATTCAACCATTGTTTAATGATACCCATTAATGATACCCATGTATGTTTAATTAATACCCATGTTTAATTAATGATACCCATGTATGTTTAACAACGAAGGATCTTTATGTTAAGACAATTTAAAAATAAATGTTGAACGCCTAATGTTTATTGGAAATAAACTATTTTTCTTTTTTCTCTCGAAAACGAAAAGATCTCTAGAAACATGCGAGGAAAATCCGATGTAACCTCATTATTGGGTCATCGTAAGTAATTCGCTCACCTGCTTCGCCTCGGTGACGTGCGATTATGGTTCCAAATTATTCGATAGTTGTACTTCGCATTTACTTTATCCCAGGAATTTTTCATCTGAAATCCACAGCTCATTTCTCACGTTTTTAACCTATGGTATTGAAGCCCATTCTAATTTCTTAACTCCATTTCTCAGTATCTAATTTGACTCTCTTAATTCCGGTGTTCCGCGTCCCTAAAAATGGTTGGAACAACCTATGGTGAGTGATAGTGCACTCTGCAACTCTCTTATTTCGTAGTTTTGTAATGATTCATTTTATTCGCTTGAAAAAATCTCGCATACCACGCTGTGCATTGTACTCATTTTATAACAATCGTCTCTCTCTGATGTCGCTTTATTTTGATTTGCAAAAATGCACTTCAAGTGATTAATGATAAATATTTTACTGAGCTTTGCAGTCTCACATTAAGGTTATAATATTTAAATTTATGCAAATTCAAAAACGTGTCTTTATCACATATAAGTAATATTGAGTATCAATTTAGAATTAAAATAATTATCCGAGTCACGAAAATCAATTAGTGAATCTGCTTCCATCACTGTTATGTCTTGCCATCACTGTTGTGTCCTGCCATCACAGTTGTGTCCTGCCATCCCAGTTGTGTCATGCCATTACTGTTGTGTCCTGCCATCACTGTTGTGTCCTGCCATCACAGTTGTGTCCTGCCATCACTGTTGTGTCCTGCCATTACTGTTGTGTCCTGCCATCACAGTTGTGTCCTGCCATCACTGTTGTGTCCTGCCATCACTGTCATGTCCTGCCATCACTGTCATGTCCTGCCATCACATTTATATCTCCCCTGGCCATACACTGTAAAAACATTTAGAAAATGAGGTATGATTGTTAAGCTGTTTTTCAAAGTCGTGAGGTAAACTTATAAATGATTGCGAATGAAAAATTTATAGACATGATCATTCAGTTTATTTGTTGAACGAAATACTGAATCAAAGTTAAAATGAAGTGTAAACAGGGCTAATTAAGCAGCTTCATTATCGAGCGTGCTTCGTTATATAGGTGTTTTAAAGTGAACATAATTTTCTACGCAAGAATAACGTTTCCACTCTATACGCCCTATTGAAGCCACTGAAATTATTTATACGCACATTTATGTAGGTAGTTATTATATATATCAGCCTATCCTTCATAATAGGTCTCTAGTTAAGGATTTTACTAATATATCGTGCCTAATAACTTAGTAATTTAAATTATAAAAATTTTCTAAATTTTATTGCTTAAAATGAGCAGACACACACACACACACCACGTAGTTTAAATCATCAAATTTTCTTCAATTTTAAAACGAGTAGATACACACACACACACACACACAGCAAGCACACACACATACAGCAGACAGACACACACACACACACACAGCACACACACACACAGCAGATACACACACACACACATGTGCACAACAGACACCACACACAGACCGAGGCGTCCAGAGGGATGTAGGTGTTGTCAGACAAGATGCTGGAGTCCGCAATCATCCAGTGAGGGAGGCTGTGGACGCTGGTCCTTCGCTGTCCTTCTATGAACGAGGGCGATGCATCGTTCCTAAATTCCTGTAAAATAAATCTAATGAAGTTAGGCGTTGGCGCATGATAAAGGAAAAGAATTTTAGCGGGCCAATGTGTACATTTGCATGCTTAAACGCATCTCGTCGTATGTTTACATGAAACTTTTTGTCCAATGAGATTTACTTCATGGCGCTTATATAATGGAATGATTTTCCAAGCAAATCGTTAAGTCAAAAAATCATACTGACAAGTACAACACATTTCAACGATAAATTTTAGCACTATACCGGTCAACGTTGAGGGAGTGAAGCAATGGGGCCAAGCACATTTAAGGATCAGGAAATTTATCCCAACAGCGGAAGTCTGCAGCTAGTAGCGGATGTTCCTTAGCCGACTTGGCTACACAAAGTGTTGTTTTTTCGGGTCGTAATCCTTAAATTTTTTAGAAAATTGAGCAAAATTGGGTGTTTTGACGAGAAAAAGAACACAAGCAGTAGCCAAGTCGGCGGAAGAACATACGCTACTGCATGGCTGTGCTGTTGGAACGATGCCAATTATTTAAATTGAGGCTCCTCAATAGAAATTTAGGAATTTTGTACAAAATTTCCGGTTCATGAATTAATGATCTTACTTATGGAATATCCATAAAAATTTCAGTACTCAAATGTTTTGCTTATTACTTTGCATCGAATATTGTTAGTATTGTTCTCTGGCAGAACATGATTTGCGACGGAATTTATATGAAACTGGCAAAGTTTCCATAGCATTATGTTATATGTTTGAATGTGAATTAAAGTTTCGTGTTGGATTTTTATTGATCAAAATTCAATGAGTGTAAACCTTTGGAAAGTTAAGTAACGAAGCTGGTCTTCCTCAGCTGGTTAGGTAATGGCAGCTGGTCTCTCTCGCAAGTTCCGAAATAAAAAGTTGGTTTACTGAGAAGTGTTACATTGAACTACATAATTTCACAAATACTTATAAAAAATGACCCAAGAATAATTTGCTCAAAAGAAATTACAAGAACGTACACCACTTTCACAAAAAGTTGTAAATTTTCAAGTCAACTGAATGTTAAGATTAAACTCAAAAAATCAGAAATTTTCTGCGTGAAATTTTCAGAAGATTTCTCATCACATCGGAAAGACATGAGAACTTCGTTCTCATGTCATGGAGACAAGAAAATTCATAACTATCATATAGTGACCTGAAAATTCATTTTCGCATCGTAAAGACGAGAATTCGGTTGTCATAGAAACTGGAAAATTCTCATGTCAGAGACATGGGAACTCTCATCATGGCACATGATTTCCTTAACTCGGGTGTCCCATGGCGAGCTAAATAATTACGACCTGAAATCTCTTGATTATTTGAATGAAAAAACATGTGTTGTCAACTTCCACGGCTGCATGGAAGTTAAGCAAGCCCCGAAAATATGCGTTCGCCTAGTAGCACAAGAAAGTTCAGGACAGCGGTAGTTTGTTACTTGTTTTCGATCATCGATTGAAGAAATTAAGGAAAATCATTTGGTGTGATGATGGCAAATGAATAACTAAATAGGCGCACCACTCCATTCATTATTCTCAGCAATGCAATTGAGAAAAAACGATCTGAGCTGCACGATGCAAGAAATAAGTCGCCAGTTTTCTCACATTTTCCAGTATTTCAGTAGAAGAGCCGCAGAGAACAAGGTGTAAACCGTTCCTGTTGGTGATGTCGTTGTGGTTGTCTACCTCCCGTAGGGATCGCCCACTGGGCTCTGCAGGACACGCCCTCACCTCCACAGGGAGCTCGCCAATGAGGGGCCGCAACCACCGGAGCAGAGGTGCTCCTTTGTGAGACAGAAATTCTCACGATATTCAAACATTGTACCCCCAACTGCAGCGTTCTGTTGGACCTTATTATGGCTATAAAAAAAACGACTTTGGAGCTTATTTTGGCTATCAATGAGAGGTATCTGATTTTCTTAATCAAGAGTACAGAACGCGTAATTTATTTCATCGTAGTATGATAATAAATTTATAATGATGGTCAAATTTTAGCTTTATATGATCGAAAGCGAACAAAATATGCAATGCTCGATTTAATAAAGATATTTTCAAACTAAGACCAAGACTATCGAAACTACAATTGTGTAGTCATTAGTGAATAGTGTTCCGAGTAATTTACAATGAATATCAGTTTAGTCATTTTTTCCTACTGGTACAAGATTAACATCCCTACGTGAGTGGTAAATCATTTGGTCAAATTTTGAGAAGAGGGGTGCCACAGGGGCTTGCAGAACCTCAAAGTAGCTGAAACTGACAAGATGCAGTTAGAAATCTTGTATTCACTGTTTCTACACTCCGAACATTATTGAAAAAGTTTAAGAAAAGAGACTGAAAAACATGGTCAAAGTGTGGGAAACTGGGCGTCTCAATTCAATATTGACGTCAAATGAAGAGAAGGGACCCCGAGGGACACTCACCGCTACATGATTTATGCGTTGAACAAGTACATTTTCCCGAGCTGATGAGAGCTGTATGAGACTAGTGATGGTACAGATATTGCTGAACCTTTAGAGTGGAAGCAAGCTGAGACTAGGTGTAGTAATTTATCTTATAAGCAAGCAGTCCATAAGTCAATATTGACTGGTATGAAATTTGATGCTTAGAAGCCAAGAGCACTCAAAAAAGAAAAATCTAGCTAACAAAATTTGCAGAATCGTGCTTGTTAAAATTTTACGGTTAAAAAATTGCTTTGATATTCTTTTGAAGAAACTACGATAGAGTTCATTTCTTAATGTTGATGAGTAATTTTTTTCTTCACGGGTTAAGGGCATAGTTCCAACACATATCACACTTCAACCAGTCGCAGCTCTCTTCCTCGCAGCGTCATGCGTTCTCGATTAGCAGAACAAATATTTAAGGCGTCTGATCTCCAAGTGATCCCATTCTAATTAGCTAGCTTTTAGAGTGAGTACAATTTAGAGAGAAGGCTTACTCTCATTTTTGTTCGTTTACACAATAAATGAGATTTGGTGGACTTACATTTCGAAGTATACGTCAAATATTTTTCTTGGATTATCGCCTGCAGTGTATTTACAAATAACATTCCAATTAATTCGATGTACTTGAGACATTGCACTGGAAAAAAATGTAATTTTGCTGCGACAATCTGAGTCAGTGCAATATAAAAATGCATGAAGGGTCTTGAATGAAATGAACAAGTGGCATGATTGAAAAAGTTCAAGTGATACTTACTGTCCCCAGTCCAGTAAATGACTAAGAAGCCGAGGCGCTTACAAGCAATGTATTGTCGACTCAAGTCGAAGACCTCTGTTACGTTTCCAACCCTTGCATTATGTTCTCCCGCCGCTCGACTCCGAAACAAATCTTTTCCAGACTCCTCAATTTGGGTGTGAGCTTTGAACTGAAAAGTTGGAGCTAAAACTCCGTGGTAAGTGTCGGCAAGCACCGATGTGCCTTCTGTTGCTGCAGCAGCTTTGGTAAACATTTCAGGGTCAGGATTGTGAGCGTTGTGAGCGCTGTGAGCGTCGTCAGCGTCGTGAGCACTGTGAGAGTCGTGAGCGTTACTGCCTGATTTTACATTTGAGGGGAAAGTTGAGAGCACCGGTCGACAGAGTGCTGCACTCACTCTCGCTCCAGGGTTAGGATGTGTTACCATTAACAAAATATTCACATAGAATATGTTTCGTTGAATCTTATTCTTCATTGTAAGTCGCAAAGCTGCACAATTATAATTCAATTTTTAATACATTATTTTTAAATTTTCAAAAGGTGTTTGTTCGTTTTCAACGTATGGTATATTCTGACAAAATAAAAATTCATGGAATCAAAAACAATAAACGAATTCAACATTAATTTCTACATTTGTAGTAACAAGGTCGTTTACCCAAGATTTCGTGTGGAAATCTATACCTTCATGTGTATATACCTTTAAACGTGTTTTGTGCTTCAGTGCACAGCGAAATGCAAATAAAATTGATTGTTTATAAAAGCTTCAATCTTTTCTATTAGTTGTTTGCAGTAGCAGAGACTCTGCTATTTTTTCCTACGTTTCTTAGAAACTACTTACTTTAAGCTCTTCAATTGCTAATTTCGAAAGTGTACAGCGCTAGCCATGGATTATAAGTGTTTAAAAGTTCCGTATAAGCTTTCGTACCCAAATATCATGTCATTATTTTGACGGTGAAATTGCAACTATTTTCGCTTTGGAAATCTGAATTTTAACGGGGAATTTTCCATCATTTCACGTAGGACGTGATGTTGGCATTTTTGCCAAGACCGAAAATTTTCGGTCTTGGTAAAACCACAGTTTTATTCAGATATGCGCATTCTAGAGTCCTTGTACATGTTTAAACTTAAGCCGGTTTTAAACAACATTCTTAGTTCATTTCATTCAGCCAGAGTAAATAGAAAATCGCAATTAACGTAACTTTATAACTTGTTTTTAGATTTGTCATTCTAAAATGGTCTATTTTTACTTTGTACTTTTCAGAATTCTTACCGCTGATGATGGCCTGTGGCCGAAACGTTTGAAAATAGGTTTTTTCTCATATGTACCTTAAACGATTAAAGTAGCTTATCTTCCTTTTCATTTTTATTATGGTGTGACACTCTTTTGCCAAAAGTTTCTTTTGAGTTTGAGCTTTACAATTTAGTCATCCGCGCTGTCAAATTGAGCGACCTCTGCGGCTCAACAGAAGCGAAGGGACTGCTCCTATGAGCGTCGGGACAACGGAGATGCAGAACAGGACGAGCACATTGCTACACTAAACGTCATTTTCTGAACAAGCGGCTCGATCAGTTGCAAATTCCAGCGTTGTCCTCTGATGCCATAAAGCTACTTCATGGTGACGTGTCTATAAAAACATCACACTTCGGACCAGCCAAATGCGTCATATTCTGAACAAGCAGTTCGATCAGCTGCAAACTCTAGCGTTGTCCTCTCATGTCATAAGACTATTTCTTGGTGGCGCTTCTATAAAAACATCACACTTCGGACCAAGCAGACCCCGATTTGATTACAGGCCACACCGTAGTATGACATTTTTTCATACTGCGCATCACCAGCGCCTGCAGCTCCTCTGATGATTATCAGATACGAAAAGAACGTAGATAATATTATAGGGGAAATTCTACTCATTAAGTTTGGACTTCAATTCTTTCCATTTGTATAATAACATAGAAAACCATTTTACGATAGGATTCTAAAGATGGAACAATCAAAAAGAAACAAAGAAAAGGGATTTCTTAGCATATAGAGATCATTTGATTTCAAGTCCTGATGTCCCGGTGGAAATTTTTGGCGTGGTTGAAAATTTGAATCAAGTAAAATTGACTTATTTCACTTCATCGGATTAGGATCGAAATTATAGGGAGCTCTGGTACGCAAGCCTATACTTGAATTTTTTTTCTCACTTGTGGACTGTTCTATGTTTGGTTTCATAAAATAATAGAGAGAAAATAGATTGACAGTTTATTTCTTATTAATTTTATGCAAAACTCATGAACATTGTTTTTCGAAATGACTTACCGTGAATAACCTAATGGTGTGTAACACGCATGGGTATCACAATAGCTAAGTCATTGGAAAAACAAATGAAATAGAGAAAGTACAAAATGCGTTCCCTTTTTTATCCTAAGTTTGATTAAGCTGATAGGTGCGAGGGAAAAAAAATGACGCATTGATAAAAAATGCTTTTGACTGTCTCCACTTACTTGACATATGAAGCGGCGTCGAATATTTGATTATGAACGTACTAAACTGTTAAATTTTAAAGGGTCTGCCCATGTTGAACTTAGGGAAGCTACTACATACAATAGTATGCTGGTATGAGCTTCCAATGCAGAACTTGGCAATGCTGACAATGCCAATGCAGAACTTGGCAGTCAAAAAGTCTGTATAATAAAAAAACACGCTACTCGAGAGCAAATAAGAAATTGTGAGTGAACTCTGAGTCCGATAGACACGAGCGACATTACAGACGTCATTTCGAACGTACAATGTAGAGTGTTTCGTACAAATGTCACTTCAAATCACTTTTAAATGCTGATTAAATTAAAAATAGTGAACAATTTTTAGTATACTTGGTCTCATTGGATGCATAAATTAATTTATATCGCATCCTGTGCTGTAAGAATGAGACTCTTTCATTTTATTTATTTATGTCGCATGATCCAGCAACCCACATTTTCGAATCAAAACAATGTGGTTGAATGTTGACTGAAGAGTGGTACGTAATCTAAGTTTTGTACGCCAGGAATTATTTCTCTTGCACAGAAATTTCTCAAGCGACGTCATAAGACTCAACCATTGCTATTGATATTAAAATACATATTGCGACTTCAGTTCTCTTCACTTGGTAGAGTGTTTTATCTCATATTCCATGTTTTTTTCGCATTGCAATGAACTAAAATTGTAAAATTTTTCTGCTTTGCTTTCAGTAAATTCAACCACTCGAATAGATATTACAATAAATATTTTTTCACCGAATATATATATGGCCCAATGCATTAAAAAATTTGTAAAATAATGTTTTGAACTTTAGTAAGCACTTTTTGGATACATATATTGTTTTTTTTTTCTACGTAAAAACGAACAGTTGTGATCGTGTAGTTACAGTAGTCCATCTTATTACTCGCCCGCTGAATTGCAGTACAGAGATTAACATCTGGCATCGAGTTTATGCAAAAAAAAAGATTATCTTGAACTTATTCTGTTGCGAACAAAGGCCAAAACTGTTACTGTTAATGAAGCTTGCTACATTGTCAGCACTTGCCTATAGCACGTGAGAAGAAACGCATCATTTTCTTCAACAATTTGCTCTTAGATCACCGTTGAGATTAACTTCACATTTTATCTCCTGTGTCAGAACTCCCGTGATCTGAATGATGAAATTGAATACTCTACCGATGATGCAAAACAGCAAAATGAATTTAATGATTGTTCTAAGTTGACGGCCTTTCCAAGTGGAACCTCCATCAGCATGAACTATTGTTTGCCTTCATATGGTCAACCCTCTCCTCCCTCTGCCCCAAACAACTGCAGAGTACCTACAAAAATAGGTTTTCATTGCTATCCGATGCTAAAACAGAGGATAAAAAGCCCTCTCAGAAATGAGTATAAATCAACATCCAACCACGTACTCGGAAGCAGTGAAATCAACAGGAAGAGAGAGAGGGCTACAAAATTGCTGTCGACAATCGATGAAAAATCCACCACCCAACTACATGCGCAATCATCACCAGGAAAATAAAAATGTCATTAGCATTCCTAATTTCTCTGTAGATCCCTATACAAGAAATCACCACAGCCAGCCTAATCAGAACCAAGAAAATGAAAATTCTGAAAAATCCCTGTACCTCTCCGGACCTTCTAATAATGTGAAAAGTCGAACAAAAAATGTCTCAACTCCCATTTGTGAACTCATGAATTCTAGAATAGATAAGTTGAAACGATCGTGGAAAACAGAGCTATTTCCCACCAAAGCCGATGGACACTGCCTCCTTCATGCAATAGCTCATCTACTTACGAAACAACCAGCCTCAAGTTTAAATTCCAATTCTTTAAAAACTGCAGTCAAAATGGAATGCAAAGCAAACACAAGCACATATGCTAAGTTTGTTGACAAGAACAGCGGAGACATGCTAAACCTCATAAATAATTACATCATCGACAAACATTTTGATCATGCTGCTAGAGACATTATACTACAAATCATTTCAAATGTGACGGGCCAAAAACTTCTCATCCTGGATGAAAAGGATCATAGTGTTTGTAAAACATCAGTCGATCCCTCATCAGAGTTATCAAATAATAACCCACCGCTACTGCTCCATTGTAAAAGCGATCACTACAGTGCCCATGTCACACAAGGCAAAATTCAGGCTGGAGTTACATCATCTTGACAAACTGCCATTGATCAGCTAAATAGTAAACTTTCTTACGTTGCAGACGTTGGACCAAACGCCCTGGGTAACGGAGATAAGATCTATGAATCCTCGGAACGATCTCATCGAGACAGTAACTTTGCTACCTCTAAAAAGAGTCTTAATAGAAATAAAGTCAAATAAAATCAATGTTCAAAGCCTAAATGATAAATTGGATGACATCAGAGTAATGTTGGTCACTGAAGAAATTGACATTTTATGTGTTTCAGAAACATGGTTTGACTCACGAACCCAAAGTTCATTTTTAAATATTCCTGATTACGTGTTACACCGCTATGATGGCGTTAAAAACAGCCGAAGTAGTGGATTTTGTTTTTTGTGAAAGAAATAAACTCAACGTCTTTACTCCTCGCGAATAAAGTTTGCGATGGCATTGAAATGGTTTGTTTAGAAGTGCAAATAAATAAACATAAATCCATCAATATCGGCAGTTTTTGCCGGCACCCATCGACTCCCCTACGTCCAACACTAGAGTTTATTGAGAAAACTTTCAAACAAATCCTAGAGGCAAAAAGCCATTATTTGCTTTCAGAGATTCTAATGTCGACTTAACGAATAAAAACATTTAGCTAAGCAAACTGTTGTACTAACTAAACCTATGGTCAAAGAACCGAATCGCATTACTAAAGTCTCTAAAACTCTCCTCGATCTGGCAATCACAAATTATCCTACGGCAATACTTAGTATAGTAATATCACCATTAAACCAACTGACGCCCGATTTTGACGCTTGAGAAAGTGTAACGAAGCATTTTATTTCGTTTCGCTTGATAATATATTGTTGATATTGGAATGTTTGGTAGATGAAGTATCTTGACCGTTGAACAGCTTGAAAGGGGAGAAAATTTGTCGTATAGTGTTAGTTCAGTTTTCGTCTCATATTCCGCGAGCTCAAGAGGCTTGCCATTCATCAATGTCACCAGCCTGCTTGCTCAGGCATCTCTCTGACACAACACAAGCACACAAACACACACACACATCAGCACGAAACTCGAACACAAACACAAGGTCCGGCGACACAAACGCACACACACGCGTCGAAGCAACCTCAAAGCGTGAGAAAGTGTTCGAAAATCTAGAGGACACGGGCGTAACCCAAAGTAAGGGCTTCGTCTCACAGCCATTCATGGACCTGGAACAGCGTGGGTGTCGACGTTGCGCACGACGCGCACCAATGAAGATTCAAGACGTCAGAACAAGCAAGAATTCCATCAATCAGGTTTAAAATATTGTCTGTAACCATGAAGATTCGAGAACTTTCTAGAAGGAACCAAGTGGAACGCATAAAAGCAGGATACAAGAAAAATCGAGAGGTCTTTTCCTCTCGGTTAAGCTACAACAGGGATTCTGCGTTTGTGACAGGCCGGGAACGGCCGCTGCCGGCGTTCCCGGCAGAGGAATAACTCAAGAATAAAAATGAGAAAAATAAAGTACACCGAACCCAACGCTAATGTGGTGAGAACGCAGTATCGTCTTCAGCTTTACTTCGGTGAACGCCAAGGATAAGAAAAAGAAGAAGATGGCGAGTGGCACAGCATTTCAACGACTCAACCGGAAAAATTAATGGAGAATTCCACATAAACTCCAAGAAACTTCAGCCTGTCGATTTTAACCGCACAGTCGAGAAGTCTGCAACAACCCGAGGCAACTGTGAGTCCTGCAGTGGTCAGGCTGCTCCGGTACTCAGCGAACGGTACTCAAAATTGAGAACGCTGAGTGTGTGGAAGCCAACGACCTGTACCGGCCTACGAGCGCGAGGGAATAGCGGAAACGGTCTGATCACCCCTACGTGAATCATTCAAGCAGCATTGGAAGCGGCATTAGGTCAACGCCATCCACATGTACAGGAGAGTGTGAATGCATTATTGCTGGTTGAGGATTCAGAAATAGTGATTTAAAGTGTAAAGTTACAAATTTAGATACAAAACAGCACATTAGAAAAGTGCTTTGAAATGGCGCGCTATTCATAAAGTGATTTGTTTTATGTTGTGATGTTGTACACTTACCAAGTGTTACAAATTTTGATGCCTTGTGTAAGTCAAGGTTTTATTGTCTTTGCATTCTCCCCGTTTATTTCGTGCTTACCATAGCCCATCTATTTATTGTTTTTTTTCCTAATGCCGATTCATTGTGCGAAAATCTTCTTTTGATAGTGGAGATAAAATGGTTGTGTAACGTTAAAATCATGCAATCGTTTGCTGGCGCTCATTACGATACGAAGCGCACGTCTCTCATTTTGTGTCAGAATGTGTTCATTGATAATCACCATATCTAACTCACGTGTTCAACATTCAAAATAAAAATATGTTTAAATCTTTCAAATTGTGTGTCATTAACCCATGCTGATTAAAT
>JACJUY010002571.1:37480-48414 GCA_014220935.1 Platorchestia sp. MABIK | reverse complement strand
GTATTGATAAAAATTTTAGTCACAAAATGATTTATAAAGAACATCGCGCAACACAACACGTACATTTAGAAACGCATAAACAAACACACACGCAAAAATGAAATTCATGTCTTGTTCAGCATACGGAGAAAGAAAGGAAAGAAAAGAAAACACAGGAAAATAATTTCCGAGCCTGTTCATCGTATGGATGGTAAATATAAATACAGAAAATTATAATAATTGTAAATAAAATAAAATAAAATTGCATTCATAAAAACGAACTTCGTCCTGCTACATTGAGCTGACGGCTGTGTTGCTCGTTGTAGTCAGAAATAATTAAGATAAATATTAGAGAGACTTACCGGACGTAAAAAGAGATAATTCCTAATTTTTTAACAGAAATTTCAGGAAAATCAAGTTACAGTTTGAGAGCAACAACAAAAAATATTTTAGGTTTCTCATCCTCTCAGTATTCTCTTTCACCCCGTGCGATAAAATAGAGGCACGGTGAGAAATTTATGTTATATAAAAGTAACACGTAGCTACAAAATTTCTACATATAAACTACATATGAACCTAATTATGGTTTCATAATCAACTTCACTACGAAGGCTAAATATGTTTTCGCGGTATGGATAGAAGGATGTGGACAAAGTCAGCTAAAATGAGTATAGGCATTCCAACTTCGCAGACTTATAAATCCTGACCCCAAAGTAGCGATGAGTATATTTTAGGCAATCGTTTAGTGCAAAATTCACACCGATGTGTTGCAGTCCATTTTTCTTAATGACTGAGATGCGAAATGACGTGACACAGTTACTCTAAATTCTTTAACAGTTTCAGAGTTTTTAAAATGATGGGAAGCTTGTTCCACAAAAGAACTCCAGAAACTGAGAAAGAAAGAAAAAGAAAAACCGTTTATTTCCAAAAACGCTGCCACATGAGATACATGCCAACATGTTGGCTTTTAAAAATTTCTCAATATAAGACGTCCTAAGACAAACGTTCCACACGAGGAGTACTAATAGACAAACTATCCGAGGTGTACAAATAGATAAACTATGCGAGGCGTACTATGATAGACAAACTATTCGAGGCGTACTAATAGACAAACCATAGGTGTCGTACTAATAGATTCATCATGTCAAGGGATAGTTAAATAAAAAAAATATCATCTCTTGGATATTTTATATTACAAGAGATGGCTGACAACTTATAAATAATTCAAATTCTACAAAAGAATTCTTCGGAATTCCTAAATTATTAGTTGAATCGAAGTAAGAAAAAGACTAAAAACGCTATACCGAAGCAGATTGAAATACCATCGTAAATGACTATCAAGTATTCAGAAAAAGTTAGTCACAAAATAATTTATAAGGAACATCGCGCAACACAACACGCACATCTAGAACGCGTAAACAAACTTACACGCAAAAATGAAATTCATGGCTTGTTCAGCATACGGGCAGAGAAATAATTTTTTCACGAGGGCTTTATTTCATTTGTCTGTTTATATTTTTCATTTCTTCTATTCACAGAAACGCCCTCTGAGGTCGTGATAGATCTATTTTTGAATCATTAAGCAAGCGCAATAAATACTTTTAATTATTTAGGTTCAGTGTTAACTGATCGCAGAGCTTTAGGTAAAATGTAATGTGTCTGGAGGTTTTGCTTTTATGCAAAAAATAGAAATAGAAACATATATGTGCTTGTGTGTGTGTATATATATATATATATATATATAAACGTGTATATGTACACACAGATACATAGACATACATGCACACGCCTACACACGCATTCGTATATATACGTATTGAAAATGAATTTAAGTAAAAATGAAATAAAATAATTAACATAAAAACAAACTTGCTTTTGCTAAATCTAAAATGACAGTCAAGCTCTGTGTAATCGGAAGAAATAACTTGAGGAAAAATAAGTGAAAAGGAAAAAAGACTTCGAAAAACGGATAAATTAAATGGTTTTTAATTTCCAAACAGAAATTTTAAGAAAACTCAAGTTACCGTCGAGGAACAACAACAACAAAAATAACATATTTCATATCCTCTCGGTATTCTCTACAACATCATGCGGACATGGGTACATGGGATCAAATGGAGATAGTGTGTAAGCCGGATATCACTTATGATTAGAAAATATCTTCAAAATTTTGGCAGAAATGCGTAAACAAACATATACTCAAAATGGAAATTTATAGCTTGTTCAACATACGGACAGAAAGATAATTTTAACACGATTCATATGCTCAAATTGCGCTTTATTTCACGCGTCTAATTGGATTTTTCATTTTTCCTATTCACAGAAACGCCCCCTGGGGAAGTGATAGATCTTCGTTTGAATCATTTCGGAAGTGCAATAAAATTAATTAACCGGATTGCTTTCCCGTAAAAAATAGAAATAGAAACATGTATATCTATTTATGTTGATATACGTATACCACCATACGTACACATACACATAATATATATATACTGATATAAAATGAATATAAGAAAAAATCAATTCATAAAATAAAAAGATAAAAAAACAACCCACCTCCTACTACATCGAAAATGATAGTCGAGCTCACTGTAATCGTAAGAAATTATTCGGAAAAAATAACTAATTAGAAAAAAGACTTTGAAAAACGCAAAAATGAACTGGTTTTTAATGTCCTAAAAGAAATTTTAAGAAAACTCAGGTTACAGTCAAGGAACAACACAACAGCAAAGAAAACATCTCGGGCTTCACATGCTTTCAGTATTCTCTTCAGCATTATACGGACATGTGTACATGGGATAAAATGGAATAACAATGTGGCCGGATATAACTTCTGAGTGGCGAATATTTATAAAATGTGGCTCGTAAAGGTAGATTAAACAGTGGTCCACAGTAATAATTTTAATTAACGAAATTTACAGTTATTTTTGATTTGAAAGTTCAGTGCTAGTTCAGTGCTGAACGCACTGAAAAATAAAAAAATACAAAAAATAAAATGCTTAATTACCCCCTCCCTCCAGCTCAGCCGAAATCGATTGAAACATCTTCGTGAAGGATTTCAAAATAGTGAGATAACATTTGCCAAAAATTTAGTTTTTAAAAACAATGCACAACCCTCACCTCTATAAACCTGTATTTTGATGTACACACGAAAATGTATTTTAGAGGTCATACGGATGTTAAACAAAAATACAGAAAAGAGAAAATAAAAAATTAAGATGAGGAAATACTACTAATTATGGGAAAAATTACCTTCATTCCGCTGCGTTGAACTGACGGCTGTGTGGCTCATTATAGTCGACAGAAATAAGTAAGATCAATATTAGAATGACTAAGCGAACGTAAATGAAATAATGTCTAATTTTCTAACAGAGAGAGCTTTTTGTCCCACGTCAGATGAACGGTAACTGACAAAGACATCATTCCTCCGATGTGTTTTTTTGTTTGGGAAATTGGTTGGAAAAAATTTTACCACCTCTGCATTATTCTGAGGGAGGTACAGAGACGAGAACACTCGTCGAGCTTTTTGGATTATGAATCTCTCTGGTATTGGGGTCCAGCCGAGCTTTCTTAAGAGAGGTGTGGCATGATCGCGTTTCTTCATGCATTTTACACAAGTTCATATATTTTTGCAAGTCTTTTTGAAGATATTGAGGAAAATCTCCCTACAATAAACTGCAGTAGTCCAAACGCAATAAAACTAAAGACTGAATTTCCAATAACCTAGATTTTTCGTCAAGTGTGTTCTTAATGCAATGAAAGAACATTAAGGTTCAGCTAATTTTGTTGCACATTGTTTCCACGTGTGGTTTGAAGGCCATATTTTTGTTGAAACAAGTTCAAGATTTTTTAGCTTATCTACTCTTTCAATTTTATCGTCTCCAAATGTTAGCGTAAATGGTGGTAAATTTTTTATTGCATTCTGTGATCCAAAAATAATGCATTGCGTTTACTTGCTTTAAGTTTGAGGCCATTATGGTCATACCACAATTTCAGGTTTCTTAAGGCCGCAACTCACTGGCCAAATTTCCTCAGCGTGCTGACCAGCGTGCTCACGAAATTAACAAATTTCGCCAGCACGCGGACGTTTTCGTGCTCGGAGGTTGTCCGACCGTACGCTGGCCAGCCAGCGTGCTCATTTTCAGTGACCCATAAAAAAATTGAGGATGAAGGTACACAGTCATGTAAAGCTCCAATGTCGAATAGAGAAGAGCGCAAACATTGCTCTTCATAGACGCTTTTCCAGAACACGATCGAGTGTTTATGGAAAGTGAAATCTGTCGTGTACAGGAATAAAGTACTGAGGCAACGTGGTACAAAAACTGTCCAAGAAGTAATGGACATGAACCTTTCATTTGATGACATTGCAAAGGAAATAGAAATACTTCGTGCGCATTACCGAATGCAATTGATTTGATGCGCGTCAAATAGTTTACTAGGTCGATCTTAGTGGTGATTCAATATTATTGATAGTTTAGTAATTTAATAATTAATTACTAAATGACGGGATTCAATATTAAGTGGTAGTTTAGAGAATTAATACTTCAATTTTTTGACTATTTATGGGTAATATATATTTTCGAAAAATTTATTAATCTAATTGCCTCTTATTATTATGACAGTGTATTTCGTGCGAGCACAAGCGAGAAGTAAGTAATAATAAGAAACTAAATGTAAAACAATGAAAATAGATGAATATTACAAAAAATTATACGTTTGCATTTTTAAGACTGATATTCACTTGCTGAATAGATATTGAAAACATTGAACTTTAGAAATCCTATTAATTGATTATTTTAGCATTTTATGCTGCTCCCTTATCTTCAAAACCACATGTCCTCTCACACAATATAGTCTTTCCCTTAAGCAGAGCGTCTTGAGTACTGGTGTTTATCCTGTATGCATATTGATTGCGGTGAAGTAGATGTGACTCGTCAATGTAACACGAGTGCTGATTTGTTAGTACTTTTTCTTATATTTTAGACATTACAGGCAGAGACTAATAGGTCTGTAATTTGACGATCTATCGATATCACCAGATTTATGTAATGGCTTAATAATGGATAGTCTCCATTGATCGGGAAACTTTTTTGTGGCTATAGATGTATTTAAAATCAAACAAATCAGGGGTGCTGTAACAGGGAAGCTGTCTTTTACACATTGGAGGCTAATGCCATCATGTCCAGTCGCTTTGGTATTTTTGAGTGAGGTTAAAATTTTTGGTATCTCTATAACGCCAACCGGCTTTGGTCCCCAATTGTTTCTGGAATTTGGGATGAAACATTACTCAGATTTGCACCTGTAGATGAGTTTGAAACTGTAGTGAACACCAGCACACGTAGCCATGCCTGACGAAATTTTAATTTCACATTTAAAATTCATGTTTTTAATTTCATACCAATTCCGCATTTTTAATATCACAGAAATTCATTATCATTAACACAAACACTTTCGTAGCCTTAATCACCAATTTCATTAGTAAAACCCTGAACACTGTTGAAAATATTGCGTTAGTAGTTTTCACCGAAACGATGTTCCGATTTCCACCCGTGCGATATGGCAACATCGCCACACTCCATCTTGGAAGCTTCACTTTCATACTCACACTCGCGGAGCCCGGACCACCAGCGTTCTCGTGCTTCGGGTGAGATCTCGAACGTCCTTTTTAACCCAGTGAGAGTGTTTGTTTTGTGTTCTGTGTAATTAAATTAGGATCACTTAATTTCGTAAAATTTCGGGTGTCCTTTTTAATCCAGTGAGAGTGTTTGTTTTGTGTTCTGTGTAATTAAATTAGGATCACTTAATTTCGTAAAATTTCGAGTGTCCTTTTTTAATCCAGTGAGAGTGTGTGTTTTGTATTCTGCTAAATTAAATTAGGATTATTTCATTTTTGTGTTCTGTGAAATTAAATTAGGATTATTTCATTTATGTGTCCTGCTAAATTAAATTAGGATTATTTCATTTATGTGTCCTGCTAAATTAAATTAGGATTATTTCACTTATGTGTCCTGCTAAATTAAATTAGGCAACTGTTACGAGTCACCACTTTTGGGTATTAAACCCAACCTTGCAAAGTCTTTTGTGATATTTTAATTATAGTAGGCTAAGTTTTATGTAGGAATTATGGTGATCTTCCCACGACGGTGAATTAAGCCTTAGTTTTTAGAAAGTATGTGTTAAGTTGTGAGCCATTAATTGCTCGAACTAAGTAGTTACGACTCAGACTGCTTTGAATAATCTTTGTGTTAGTGAGTTAGGTTTAGAATTTTCGTATTCATAGAGCTATTTGACCACATAGAAATATTGAATTAATCTTTAGGCCCACGAACATGGTGGCATAGTTATTTCAGTCAAATCTCAATCCCCTGGGTTTTTCCCTCAACTCTAATCTTGTTCCATGAACTCCCTTCTCATCTTATCGTCTGTGTCTCCACTGCATAGATCCCACGTTCCCTTAATTCCATGCTAAACGTTGCCTTCCACTGCATGGATTCTACGTTCCCTTAATTCCATGCTAAACGTTGCCTTTCACTGCATAGATTCCACGCTCCTTTAATTTCATACTAAATGGTGCTCTCCTCCTTCCTCTCTTTGGGACGCTCCTTTAATTTCATACTCAATGGTGCTCTCCTCCTTCCTCTCTTTGGGACGCTCCTTCAACTTCGTACTAAATGGTGCCTTCCTCCTTCTCCTCTTTGATACGCTCTCTTGTGGCGGTTAGGGAAGCCTAAACTAACTTAGAATCCAGTAATCTAATCGTAAACCCCTTCAGGGAACGCTATAAATCCCAGTACTAGTCTTCTTTAGTGGTACAGCCAGCCCAAAAAGTTAACTTAGGTCTTTGCGGCTGGTGTAATATTCTGTAAAGTTCAGTATTAATAATTCTTAGGTTTTTGTTTAGTTTAGCCAATCAGAACCTTACGGTTCTGCTTCTTCTAAATGCTTAGGCACAACTTAAATTCGCCAAAACTAAATTCTGACCTGTATCATATTGTGTAATAATTAAGAAAGGCTGATAACTCACAGCCATTCTGTGAAGCCGGTCTGTTCTGTAGGAACTTAATATTAAATTAGTTAGTAAATGCCAGCATTGGCTCGTTAGGATTTAGAATTAGAAATTATCAATTTGTTTCTGCTGTGAATTTAGCATATTACGCTGATTAGACCTAGGTTGCCAACCCTTGCTGAGTTGCAAAATAGGACGCAACACCATAACCTTAGATGGGGATATTAAAGAGTGCACACCCCCGTAGAACTTGCCCTGTCGTCCTCCAGACACCCATGTCGGGCCCCAATGTCTCTCAGACCTGTGCTCAGGCGCCAGAGCTGCAGGCTGAGCGGCATGATTGGAGAGCTGACTTGTTCAGGCTACTTCTTGTTAAGTCGGGGAAGTGACAGACTTGCATGTGATTTAGAATGCGCTCTCTAACCTGTGCAACTTAACCCCAGCTTGGTGTTCCCGCACAGGAGACCTGCGGACAACGTCCACGAATACCACCAACACACAACGTGCAACATTCTGCACACACAACCACTTAACCACGCTATTACACACGAACTACCTCCTTCTTCGTTCTCCTTCCTCTTTTCCCTTCACCTTCGGCTCAGTTACAACCCAACCTTGACACTCTTCTTCTCCCTCACCGGGGGCACAAATCAGAACCACCACCACTTCGCAACACGTGGAGTTCTACGCCCCGGATCGACCCAAGGGATTCCCCATTGAGAAGAGCCAAGAATCAAGAACACTAACTTCGTGCCGGTTTTCTCCTAATACATCAGGCCAGTTAAAAGCATTCTGTGTCTCAATTTCCTTCGGTTTTTGATTGGAAGTTACAAAGAATTGACCTAGTAGCTATGATAATGCTACTCGAAACCTTATCCTTCTGATCTTAGAGGCCCTAATAACTCAGAGTTCAATCCAAGGTTTATCCAACCTTATTTGTTCGCACATAAGTCATTATCTTATAATTGATGTCCTAGGACATCTGGTGACCCTACAGCTATTTCGAATACCTCAGATAAGATTAGAGCCTGATAATTCCGACAAGTTGTCAAACTTCACAAAACAATCCTAGACTCATCATTGAAAACATCTTAAACATCTTTGCCTTTTTTGAGAAGAAATTGTTGAAGTCATTCGCCGTTTTTGAGATGTTGTTAAAAGTGCTTTTACACTCCGATTTTTTATACTGAGCAACTTCTCTAATTTTGCTTTGCCGCCAACAGTTCATTGTGGAAGTAGTCTCGTTTTGCTTCCCTAACCTTTCTTCGTAGGATTTTCTCGTGATCTTTATCTATAGCTTCTTAAGCGTACTGTTTGATTTGTTAAGTTTGTACTCGCGCTGGTTTAGCTTTGCTTGACTATTTTATCTCGTCTGCTTTTCATTAAGAAATCAATTCATTAAGAAATCATTTCATTAAGAAATCATTCATTAAGAATTCTCGGCTTAACAGTCATCGTAGTGAAAGGTGCGGATTCATTAAGTGCTGATACGAACTTTTCATTGAAAAGCGACAGTTTTAGATTGACATCATCGGTGTTTTCCATGCCTTGAAATTCATTCCATCTGTCAAGTAGCTTTTCTTGAAATAATTCAGGGGAGTAGTAGTTTTTCGTGCGATATGTGATGGGACAGAATTTCTGTTTTTCCTTTGCAATATTGATTCGACATTCTACCGCATGGTGATCAGAAAAAGACGGTAAAATCTCTGTAACGAGTACTGCTTGGGGATTGTTTGCTATTGCTGGATCAAGAAGAGTTTCTGTACAGCATTCTGAGCAGCTGATTGTTTTTATTGGTCAGATCTACGTTTAAATCTCCGAAAACATAGAAAGACTTCTTGACTGCAGAGATTAATTTAAGCGTATTTTTAATTAAATCTAATGTTGGACGCAGAGCTGCTGCCGGATGTCGGTAAAGACTGCCGATAATGAAAGAATTCTGTTTGTTTACTTGAATATTGAGCCAAACCATTTCTATGTCTTGGCATTTTTCTTTTGTTGAAAAGAAGAATGTTGACCAGACATCTTTGATGGAAATCCATGAACCGCTACCTTTCTGTAGTGTCGTACTTTCGGCACTACTAAAGGTATTGTAGCAGAAGCTTTAACTTCTGTACCCTAAGGTGTAGACTAAGGATCAGAATAAGTAAACGCACATCAAGGCTCCTAGTAATGTACTGATTCCATCGGTGACAGACCTTCCTTAAAACTAGCAGTGCCCGGAAGTCAAACAAGGATCTTCCGGTGCTTGTAAAAGGTAGCAGAGGCAAGGCACCATAAAGGACGTCTGTCGGTCAGTTCCGGCCGTTTATGACTTATCCGGCTCCGAGACATGCGAAACCCAGTGAGACAAAGACATCCGGCGGTGCTCCCGAGGCACATCCTGAGATATAACAATTTCCCCCCCTTCAGATGAATTTATGACAAACAGAAGGCAGAACTCAACAATCCATTCGCATTACAGGTTTAGTTATTCTACCTGATCTACGCCGTTCAATTTGTACAGGTGAACTGCTAACAGGCTGCAAAGTAGAAGGCTCAGTCGCCTTACTACTGAAAGATCCCAAATTACTAAAAGACTGAAGCAGCTGATTTGAATGTCTCTTCCAGATTACATTTAATGCTAAGATTCGAACATGAAAGATATTAACAGCAACTTTACCAACAATAATTCCCTTCAGCCACTTGGGACCATTTCTTAAATTCAGAGCAAGAACATGATCACCGACATCAAATTGAGTTACATACGTAGGCTTAGACCTGGACACAGAGAATTTAGGATGAACTCTAACTCTAGAAGTAACAAATTTACGATTGTTCAGCGCTACAGAGGGAGCAATTTTTGTCACACTATGAGGAATACAATGTGATTGAAATAGCGCTTATGCTAGACGTGATTTGACCGATTCGGAAGAAGAGAGTTTTTTCAACAGGTCTTTAATGACTCTTACCCTCTTCTCAGCTTGACCATTGCTTGCTGGAGAGTAGGGCGAAGGTGGTGTGAGGTGCTCAATGCCGTTGGAGATTAGAAAATCTTTAAGAGGTGAGATGAAAAGTTAGAAGCATTGTCACTTACGAGCACATCACACAACCCGTTTCTGCTAAAAATCCTTCTCAAAGCATCGACAGTATCTGATACACTCATAGATGGTACAATTTCGCATTCTATATATTTAGACACTGCATCTACAGCAATGAAAACAATTTGATATGTATTGTTGAGTTGACATAGTTCACTGTTCGCATCAGTATGAGTATTTATATTTTCACACGTAATTGGAGTTTTATCGAGAGAGTTCACTGCAAAGATCACTTCGTACGGTTCTAGTTCTGTTACCGTTGTGGGAAGAGTAAGCCTACTAAGACAATCGCTATTTAATTTACATTTGCCTTTCGCGTAGTTGAAAACATAGTCAAACTGGGACAGTCTTAGAGCCCATCTTTGAATACGAGCGGAACAATTGAGAGGGACAACCTTGTTATGTGCAAAAAGTTTGCAGAGAGGTTTTTGATCGTTATGAATAATGAACTTAGCACCAAGAAGAAAATTCTTGAATTTTTCGACACCGAAAACAACACTGAGGCTTTCTCTTTCGATGTTAGAATAGTTTCGCTCTGCATTATTTAGAGATCTAGAGGCAAATTGAACAGAACACCAATCATGAGAAGGACCAACGCGTTGCATGAGTACGGCAGCATCCCCATAACCCGAACTATACGTTTCAAGGAGAGTTTAATGGTTGGGATCAAATAATTTTAGAGGCTTATGCGTACGAAAGATTTCATTGATTATTTGGACACTTTAATCCTGCTCTGAAGTCCACCGGAAATGTACATCTATCCTAAGTAGCGAATACAGAGGATGCATGACATGAGAAAAATTGGGTTCAAAACGACTGTAGAAATTACACAATCCAATGAAAGCTTGCAACTGTTTGAGGTTTTTGGG
>JACJUY010002571.1:2044-12559 GCA_014220935.1 Platorchestia sp. MABIK | reverse complement strand
CATCTGAATTTGTGCAAATTTGTGTTGAAGTATCTTAAAGGTACTATT
Source organism: Platorchestia sp. MABIK (assembly GCA_014220935.1). Taxonomy (NCBI): domain Eukaryota; kingdom Metazoa; phylum Arthropoda; class Malacostraca; order Amphipoda; family Talitridae; genus Platorchestia; species Platorchestia sp. MABIK. Next base: position 12,511 of record JACJUY010002571.1, on the reverse strand, counting down.
TCATGTGGTTTGAAATTTGTAAAACCCGAGAACCCCGTGCACATTACTGGTTTCTCTGACTCTGATTGGGGTGGTTCCTTTGACCGTAAGAGCATATCAGGATATGTGTTTAAATCATCTTGCAGCAGTTCACTGATATCTTGGAAGTCAAAGAAACAAAATATTGTTGCTCTGTCAAGCTGTGAAGCAGAGTGTGTTGCCCTGACTTATGCTGTGCAGGAGGGAATTTTCCTCAAACAGCTACTGTGTGATATGGATGGATATGATGAACCTGTTGAGATTTTTGTTGATAATAGAGGTGCTATTGACCTAGCCAAAAACCCTGTTCGTCATCAACGCTCGAAACATATAGACATAAGATTTCATTTCATTCGAGCAATTATTCAAGACAATAAAGCAGTTTTGAGCTTTATTCCTTCAGAGGAGAACAGGGCTGACATGTTCACAAAGCCTGTCACTAGACAGTCATTGCTCAAGTTCAAAGTGTGTGTACATTTGTAAGTTACTGTGTCTGATATGTTTTCTAGTTTAGCTCTGAGTACAATACTCCTAACGCTATTGCGGACTATGCATTATTGAGGCGTTATATATTTTTTTTGTGTATCTCGTGCTCAGTGTAATCTATTGATTTACACTGATGATTTTGTATTTCTGTTTTTCTGCTGTTCAAGGTTCAATGAAAGATCTGAATGTAGAAATGTTAGCTCTAGCTGGTTACTGTGTAAACATGTGCGTAGTGGGATGGTATACTGCAGTTGAAGGGGGTGTGTTGAGATCTAACTTCAGTATATATATATTTATACATGCATATAAGTTTCCTGCAGTCACCCAATGAATTACTTCCGTCCCGTTTTCTGTGTTCATGTCTGAACTTCCTGTGGAGGCTTACTGAGCTCTTTCTTCTTCTTCTCGCCGTCATGCGAGACAGACCTACAATATAGTTCCTAGTTTAACTATTGTGTTTGTTTTACCCCACATCTCATACTTGTCGTTGCCGTACTCCATATTCAAAGATGGAACGAGGCCTTTCTGGTCTAACAGACCCCAAGCCCGCTCTACACAAACGTACGCACGCACTCCAACCAATCAGCTGCCAGCAGTCACGACTGACCGCTGACGTCATCACGGCCAAAGCTTTCAATTGGCTGCGTATCCAGGCTTTACTGTGATACTCGTTTGGATTGTTAGTCTAATTTTCATGCTATAAACGTTTCTGGGCGTAGTAAGGATAGTGAAAGTCAAAATAGAGAATTGCGGTTACACTGACTACCCTTTTTTTATTATTTCATTGACTATACATAGACGTGAATGCGCATTCATGTAAATATTTGCAATTCATATATAAAGACTAGAAAAGAAAAAAGAAAACAGTTTATTTCCAATAGAGATGGTATAGAATTACCATCATTGGTTTTTAAAATATCTTAAAGGTAACACACTTAAATGATACACACACGAGTATTGTAATACCCATGTCACTAGTCGAAAAATGATTGAGGGCAATGTACTCCTAATCTTGCTTAAACTACATTTGATGATACATGTAATGATAATTAAAAGAGATGACACAACTTCATGACTTTTGACAGTTTACATATACATGACATAAAACTTCGCAATTCTTGACGCCAGGAAATACTATATGAACCGCTTGTTTCGGCCGATGTTCAAAAATGTTATTTCAAGGAAAGCGTGGTAAAAAAAATATATATATATATATATATATATATAAGCATGAGGAACACGAGATTAGATTAGATTATTAGTTAGTTTAAGCCTCCCTATCCGCTACAAAGGCGATCCAAAGAGAGGAAGGAAGAAGGCACCATTTAGTATGGAGTTTAGGGAACGTGGAATCTATGCAGAAAGGGCATAGAAACAGTAAGATGAGAAAGAAGTTCATGAAACAAGATCAAAGTTGAAGAGGAAAGTAGTAGATGTTGAAAAAACAGGACAGCAGTGAACCGAAAAAAGATGGTCCGTAACAGAACAAAAAACCTATTTTATTTCAACAAAAAGGAAGCCTACCTAACCCTTAGCTCGGGCCCTCACATAGTCCCCCTGGGAGCGCTAATTCCCATAGATACAACAGTTGCATCCCCCTGAGGGGATGAGGAACACGAAGATTACAAGTTTTGTAATTCTAATTAAATCATTTTAACATGACGATCATTAGTTGATAAGCATTTTATTTAAATATAAATGGATGATCACACAAAAATGTATAGTTTTTTACGTGAATGCTTTATAATAATAAAGAGATGACGAGTTAGGTAATGTTACAAGTTGAGAGTGAACAGAAAGAGACCACCATCTCTAGTTAAAAATGCCAGTTGTCGGTTTAGTACACACATGTGCATATATACATGTAAATATTGACACATATACGTGCACATACATACCTACGCACATACATACACCCAACACGTAAACGTACACAAATACATCTCTATAAATCGAGGAAATCACACTAAGGCGCATTTAGATTAGACTAAAGTGATGAATGTGATAAAACGTTGGTGCCGTGTATTAAAAGTTTTCGGAAAGGGTTCATAGTCTTTTTAAACCATTCAATATCAGATTCTCATACTAGTCGAAACAATACGATAATGAAGAAATTAAGTTATTTGAGCGATAAAAAACCTGCTAATAATATGTAGCGATGTTATTTATATTTATTATACGTACAGATAACCCAAATAGCTACATAGGTGAAATGGGAAGAAGTTAACGTTAAAGTAATGTTTTTTATGTTACGTTCATTGATGAATGATTCGTGCGTCCGTTGCTTGATTGATTATAGATTAGTTTTACCCTCCCTTTACTACATACCACAACAAAGAGGTTCAAAGTGAGGAAGGATGAAGGCACTATATAGTGTGGAGTTGAGGGAACGCTGAATCTATGTACAAGGTGAGTTCCGGCACAGGATCCCGTGCGCATGGAAAGTCAGTTAAGAAGGAAGCTGATGAAACAAGATAAAGTTGATGAAGAAAGTTATGGGAATAGAGAAACAGGACAGTAGTGGACCGAAAAAAAATGGTCCTAGACAAAACTACGAACATTTTAATTCAACAGAAAGAAGGCTTACCTAACCATCAGCACATTTTACCCTTGGGAGCGCTAATTCCCATAGATATAACAGCTGTATCCACCTGAGAGGCGCGAACGTTGCTTCGTTACAATAATGGAGAATATAGAGGAAAAGGAGTCCACAAAACCGCCACACACTTTGGATCTGGGTTTGCAAGCATCCAGTTTTTGGACGAGGCTCGACACACAGTATTAACTAGTATCAGAAGTGAACTACAGTACTAAGGTGGCTAGGTGAGCTAATAACTGAAGCTGAAGCAGAGCCGTCGGCATGGCTTTTCATTACATTTTCCAGTTACAGCATACCAGTAGTGTTATAGCAGTTACAGCATACGCTAAATAATAGCAGGGTAAAAATGCTTAGGTATTCAAAGCAGAGAACGATGCATGCAGATTTAGTGCAAATAAATAAAACTCTCAGTCTGTGCACAAGCGTGTGCTAAGAAACAAAAATATATATATGAGACATTAAATCCAATCTCTGTGTCTGTTGAAAGCTTGCACTGTCACGGTTGACACTGCAGTGCAAGAAGAGCAATCATTTGGATAAATTACGAGCTAGCAACAGTAAATGAGCTTCCTATCATGACGCACTTCAGAAATATTGTAGCGATATAAGCTTATGAACAAAATTAATACATTTACAATAAAATATAGTTGGGTCAATCAAAAAATATACCTAACTTGCTACCAGATGGTAATATTACTCATGGACAATTTTCTTAAGTTTTTCAGTAGAACTTTTGGAGAACATAAGTCTGTTCATGTGTCTTGTGCATTGAAGCGTTCTACACACGGCAAAGAATTGTTTCAACTTGACGGTGACCTGAACACAGCAGAAATTACAGTGATGCTGACACAAATCTAAGAACTTACAGACTAGTTTACGAAATCCTGATTCGTGCCGATACTTGTGAAAGCAATACAAAAATACTCTCTCGTACAAAATAATCAGGTCAATAAAGTTCTTGCTGCAGTAGGAGATAGACTGGTCATACGATTCTACATACATATTCTTTAAAGGTAGGGAACATGTGCAAGTTCAGATCTTGCTTTGTTTGTATTTGAGAACAAGCGTCACAAGAGGATACAGAGGAACCTTTCAACTTGATGTGAAACTGATTGACCTTATGAGCTTCAGATTGAAAGATTGACCTTATGACGGGTTTTACCTTCATTTTCAACATGGTCACACTTTTAGCACTTGTACCAGGACGTATTTGGAATTGTTTCATCAATTCACGCACAGTCGAAAGTGAGGGTAATGGTACCAAGCTCCTCATCAGTTGATAGTGAGTCTCTGATGAGCTTACAAGAATGTTCACAGCAAGCCACTTGTGATACATGGTGTATGATCTCTTGCCCCTTAATTTGTGCTTGACAAATGCACTGAAACAGGACCAAGTCTGCCACTTACACTTCTCATGAAATTATCTGTATTTAACCACTTGTACAGTACCTTTGATTTTCTCCTGAGCCTTTTCCTAAGTTTTCTCTCAGGAGCTGGTCTGCTGTTTTCAAGGGCAATTGTCGTTCCAAAATGAGAAGCGAACAACCGTCGTTTACAAGGTACCACTGGAGGACCTGTGTCTCCCAACAAAGAACTGCTTCTTTTGCTACACGAATTCTGCAATAAATTGACGAACATTAGATTGTATATTATGTTTATTTCCCCCAACTTGTAGAAAGTATTAATTGTACACATATATCAAACTTTTAAGTGATTGAAAGTTTAGGGGTTTGAACACAACACGTCTAATTAAAAAACATGCCACATTTAATCTACATGGATTGGAATCAGAGTTCTTGTCAGTATTCTTTTTCCAAGGTTTCTAGTATTAAACTATGAATGAGTTCAAACATACCGAACGGTATAAAGTGAGTACCAATGAGAGACAGGATAGCCCTGTTCAGTACCCAAGAAAGTCAGCAAGTACCGCGAGCCCACCCTTCCAAAGAATCAAGCATTATAATTGGATGCATTGTGCAAAGAAGCAATACCTGAATGTATGCATTAATTCAATTCCAAGGATACAAGAAAAAAGTATAGTTCAGAAATATGCTACGAGAATCATAACTTAATTATATTTTTCTCTCAAAGATAATTATAAAATTTCATGATAGATGCATTAAATCGAGAAGTGGAATGATCAGAGAGGTAAATGAGTGAAAGTGAATATGGTATTGACACTGATGGAAATGACAGAAGGTAGTTCTCACAATAATTCTACAAATGCTGCTGTATCTTAGAATAATGTGTGTGGGATAACTTTTCAGCAATCTTTCGAGCTTTTGCTGCTAGCACTCATCCAACACTGTCCAATTCTGGCTTGTAACTTGAAAAATCTATCTCGCTAGAATTCAAAGACACTTCAATGAAGTCCGAACTCTGGTTATTTCAACACGACCAGCCTGTGTCGTTTCCCTCCACGAAGATGAGCAGCTGGAAGCACTGGTGGCAGGCCTTGAGGTGCCAAGAGTGGCAGGCCTTGAGGTGCCAGGAGTGGCAGGCCTTGAAGTGCCAGGAGTGGCAGCCCTTGAAGCCCCAGGAGTGGCAGCTCTCGAGGTGCCAGGAGTGGCAGGTCTCATAGCATCAAGAGCAAGAGGTACAGTACCAGCAGCTGATGGAGAAGTAAGGGAATAAATTGGGAACAGTGAAATGGCATCTCAAATGAAATTGAAGCACACTACAAAATGAGTGGTATTTTCAACAAATTTAATTCTTCTAGAACCCCTACTTCACGTCATTCAATTCTTACTCATTAGCAGAGAAGGCGGTTTAAGGTTCCACCCTATATCAAAATTTCACAGAGCAAGTGGAAGGAAGCATCTAGTATGCAAGGAAAACATTTAAGTACAAACAAAAAAGAAAGCCTACCTCACCATCAGTTCAGGCCCTCACATTCTCTCTCATGAATACTACTTCCAATGAATACAAAAGTTTTATCACACTTATTGGGAAATCATCAAATGTAAGTGATCCTTCATAATGTAAAATAAGCAAGGCCCATTGGTAAATTAAAGTTCTGCTGCACTGTAAGGGTACATAAGGAATTAAACACTGGGGTACAGAGAAGCCTCATCAAAAACTGGAAGAGCTCATCTAATTAAATGAAAACAAAACATATTTTTGCCAACCAAGACTAACCTGTAAACACAAACACTGCACTAGGTATTTCTCATTCATGAAGCTCCTGAGTTATCTCCGGATTGTAATTCAGACCATATTAATTAACTTTGGTGTTGGTAACCACATTTTTGAACATTTCAATCATTTATCTTAATTTAACACTAAATGTACATGGAAAAAGATTACTAATAACATTTTGACCCCTGCATTATGTTTGAAATGCTTTCCAATTCAATGCAGAAATTTATTTCCCTACAAAAAATTTTTTTTGCTGTTTCATTGAGCGTAATATTGAATTGTGTAGCATCCATTTCCTGGATAAATGCTACACACTTTAAAACATGTGTGAATACCATTCTCAAAAGTTTTGGAAATGTACTACCCTTTCTTTGTATACACTAAGGCTTCATAAGTGACAGCCATGCACTATCTAAATAATTGTAAATTGAGCTTATGGGCTTCAATTTTCACATGGGATGAATATTTCTTCCAGTGACCATGAATTTTTCAAAAATTTCAATACATTAAACTCAATGTTAACATTCTTTTCTTTCCTTTCAATATTCCTCAATTTGATTGGGGAATCATCATTTAAATTGTAAACCTACTTCTGTTAGGAGTCGCAGGCATTGCAGCACCAGGCATTGTAGCAAGAGGTAGGGCAGGCCTTGCACCAGGAGTGCCAAGGCTTGTTGCACTAAAAGCAGGGGGTACAGTGCCAGCAGCTGATGGAGAAATAAGGGATAAAATTGGGAACAGTGTGTTACACCAGAAAGGCCTCGTTCCATCTTTGAATATGGAGTACGGCAACGATTACAAGTATGAGATGTGGGGTAAAACAAACAAAATAGTTAAACTAGGAACTATATTGTAGGTCTGTCTCGCATGACGGCGAGAAGAAGAAGAAGAAGGAGCTCAGTGAGCCTCCACAGGAAGTTCAGACATGAATACAGAAAACGGGACGGAAGTAATTCAATGGGTGACTGTGACAACTCATATGCATGTATAAATATATATACTGAAGTTGGATCTCAACACAGTGAAATGGCATCTTGCATGAAATTGAAGCACACTACACAATGAGTGATATTTCTAACAACCTCAATTTTTCCTGAACTTCTACGTCATGGCTTCGCCTAGTAATACTTTAGGAGAAAATAAGTGAGTTCAAGTCTCCACCACCATAACATAGTTTCACAGAGAAAGTAAAAGGGAATGAGTAATATACTCATAGAGCTAAGTACCATTCAATATTAACCCTCACAAACAAAAGTCATTAAGCTCCTGTTCTCCACTCAAATTTACATTAGACTCATTTCATAAAGTGCTCCCAACTGTCCCGACATGGTGTCCCAAATTACCCGTGGTTACCAGACTGGCCAAATTTTGTTCAGTAGTGGAAAATGTCTGATAATGGAGGTACGTAATTTGGGGATATGCAACCCTCAGGTATGAGAGGTCACTACAACCCACTCTACATGACCATCTCAATCTAGTCAGTTTCTCAAACTCCAGGCATGAGTAAGAAAATTTTTGATAGCATCTACAATAATTAAATTACAATCCTGATCCAGTCCAGCCAGACAAATCATTCCACAATCATCTTACGCACATCTGGCATAACACACATTCTCTCCATACTGCTCCAACACATAAAAGAAGGTCTCACTCTCCTTCTAATACTTGCTATGTGCAATCCAGGGACAGAGTATTCAATGGAATTTTTAACTCCCCTATCACACTGCTGACCTAATCTACTATTATTCTCATTCCAACGCTACATGTGTCTATTCCCACTAAATGTTTACAGCATACAGCTAACAAGAGTTGGCTTACAGAACTACCATGATAGAATATTTCAAACTTAGGCACTTTATTTCCAACATACAGGTTAATGCAGACTTTTACGCCATGCTAAGCATCTACTTGTTCAATCCAAACACTTTTCTGTGCCTTCACCTTTTTTCTGGTCCCTGTACTCATTCCAAGGACTGAGCCATTCATCCTCTGTAACTCTGTCATTCAAACATTTTTTGTATTTTACATTGTTTTTTGTTTGCAGTCTTTGTTCTCATTTGTTCTTTCTTTATTTCACTTGTAATTGTTAACCACCTGAAATTCTCTGTACTTCTTCTGAATCTCATTTTTTCAATATTTTGCCTTGCTACGTCATACTGTGGTGCCAAGGGGAACAAAATATGGTTCACATGTGCTAAGTTAAATTCTGAACACATTTTCATGCTGCAAAAGTTTAGATTTTTTTGCAACAAGAAAAATTTCAACCAATAGATGTAGAATTTTTTGTATTTTTACAAGCAAAATAAGCTTCATCACTTTTTAATGTTGAAAATTGATTGTGGTCTCCTTAAACATGTAATAAACATAATAGAATAAACAGGAACAGAATTCTGAATATCCAATTGGAAAAAAGGTACATATTCAAAATCTTCAGCAGTTTTGCTAGAACACACCTTCTGGGCAGAACTCAAGTTCATAGTAGAACTTGAATTATGCTCCCGATTTCTGTTGACAAATCATTTCTGCATCAACTGAAAGTAGAATAAAGTTTCTACAGAGAGTGACAGAGCCTCTGTTGATCTAAATATCAAAAACTTACAGAGAAAAGAGCTATTGTAAATTTTCATAAATTATCTTGCAATACATGTAGATTATTCAATGAATGCATACTCCATGTATGGCTCAGGGTATGTTGGCTTCTGGAGTACCAATACCATTTTCAAAACATAGCCTCTGAGATGCAATAAATAGGTTCTTTTCAACCCTTCTGTGGAAAATTAATCATATGAATTTAGACCTTTTAGTCAAGTAAATCAGCCCACTACCCAGCTTCTAGCTCCTGTATCTTGGAAACTGTTGTGCTGATCCTTATGAAATTTCAATTTATTGTTATCACTATTATGTAAATTCTCCAATCTCAATGTGAATGCTTTTGATCTCAATGAGCTTCATTCCTTTTAACTAGATTTTTACTCATTCAATTTTAGTAAAATTGACATTTGAAATTGAAGTTCATAATAATTGAGATTCCATGTGGCCTACTCTGAAAATTTTTTTTTTAAGAAAGACCCATTGATCATGTTTCTGGACCTTGAATTAACCAAGAGGAACCCTATGTAAACTATGTAAACTTTGTATGGTCACCTTTGGTAGCCAACTCTACAAGGCCACCTATATGAAGAACTCTGTCTGTTCACTGTTCATAGTATTAAAGGTCACCTTTGAAAGTGATTAGATGTAGGATCAAAAGCTGACTTATACAAAACCTAATCATTTATTTTGAAGCTGTGTAAAGTCAGAGTAGGTATGCTACTATTTCCCTACTAAAGTACAGAAGCCTACATGATGTTTCTTTTCATTATAATAAAGGCAATGAGCGGTGAGAAAATAACTGTAAATTTTAAAAAGCAAACCAAATTATTTGTAATGGATCATTCATGCTCATTGAGTGCAATCAAGGTATCACAATGATTACTTCACACAATAGCTAATAAATTATTTTAGAGTATATTATAAGTTGCAAGCAAAGTGAAAGAACTTGGATGAAATGCATAGGACGATTCAAAGTGTTTAACCATCACTAATTAAAAAAATATGAATTACAGATTTTGTGAAAAATTTACTGCCTTAGCAGCAGTAACTGCCTTACTGGTAATACAAAATTTTTGCCAATTTGAGACAATTTAAATCAGCATTTATTTTTCTATTGAAACATTACTTTTAGAATAACATTTGCAACTAAATCTTGCATGAAAAGCATGGCATTCATTTTTGCTAATGTAAATTAAATTTTTGGGTTATCTACTGCATTATTTATTTCAGCTAAAGCTACCAACAACATTTCTTACTATATTTTTGATAAAAATTTAAAGCCCATAAAATTTCTACTCTTGATTAACATACTGCTATTATAGGTCAATCCAACAGATATTCATTGTTCAAAATCAAGGGGATGATGAAAATCATACATAATTGGTGAAACTTTGTTTTTTTGCGTTAACTTCGAATAAACAAAACAACTAAAACTGGTCAATATTGATTTTAGGCCTTTCACGGAAATTAAAAATTCCGTTCCAAAGAATCACTAAAGGAACACATTTAAAAACGTTTTACATGAATGACATTCTGCTCGCTGATGCTTTATTTTCGAGATATAACAATAATTACGTTCAGATAGGAATAACATTATATGGTCGGTTGCTTAGTCGCCGCATTGTTGGGTGACG
>JACJUY010002570.1:86857-100659 GCA_014220935.1 Platorchestia sp. MABIK | reverse complement strand
TTAAGTGTAACCCTTCCGCAGATCAGGGAGCCAAACATTTACACCAACTGATTCTCAAGTCTTAGTTTCTTCCAGAGAAATACCACACGATTGTGAACAAAGTCATCCAAAACTACTCCTATTTTGCACACAGCGAGAATCTTTTGCTTGCCATGAAATACGATACGAATGATGTCATTCGAAAACTGGGAATCAGTAGGACAATAAAAGCTAGAACAGCAGGACAAACCTCTTTGATACAATTTAAACTGCCCAAATTGATGTTCGATGCCCAAGAGTCTCATTTTATGATCAATTGGCAAACAACCCAACTGGCGGAACCTCCTGTGACAAAGCATCTGTCGACTGATCTTCTCACTGGCACTCAGAGGGATCAGCCGACTTACCTCCCCTAAAGTCATTCTGCAACCACACCCAGGCAGTGGAGAGATGCATCAAAATGGTGACAGATGCCTCTTCCATTGTTGTGGGGGTGGAAGCAAGAGACGGACTAATACGAAGTAAATTAGAACGGAGGAAAAAACTTCCCAGGTTCGAAACCAAGAAAGATTATTCATTCTAATAAAGGGCCTCATTCATACGGCAGGGCGGATGGGATGGGTGCGGCGGAACTCGACGAACACCCACCTCCTCGTAGTGAGTTCTGGATTATTTTTTGTATTGTGTGATACTATCACAATATATAAATAAACTAAGAGGTGTATCATTTTATGCCCGGAACCACAAGCCATAAGTAACCAACAATGACCCTAATTTACGCAAATTGTACGAAAAACATTTTTTTGTGAAAAACACAATGCCACTCAGTAATAAAATATGATGCAATTACAGTAATTTAACGAAAGTCATTTTTAGAGTGACTGTAGAACCATGAAGGTGATAAGCTAGGGCTCTAATATTTGAAACACATATTTAGAGATGTTTTAATGATAGTTTTTTACCTATTGCTACCCCTAAGTACCCAAAAATTAACTTTGGGAAAATTTTTAGTTATAAGCTTTCTCCTCATATTTTTGAAATTTTCTTATGAACCTCGAATAATGAAGATGATATGATAGAGCTTCGAAATCTGGAACATATGGTCTAGAGACATTTTTTATGATGATTTTTACCTATTGTGACCTCTGAGAGTGCCAAATGAATTTTTGGAGAAATTTTCAAATACATGCTTTTTTTCATATTTTTGAAATTTTCAAACGACCCTCGAATCATGAAGGAATCAACCTAAGAGTCTAAAATTTTGCACACATCGTTTTTATGCACTTCCACAACTTTCCCCCACTATTGTGAAACCGAACTCCAAAAAGTTGAAAAAACGCTCCACCCTAAATTGCTCAACGCCTCGCCCACTCATTGGCTACTGTCAACGGCGGTGTAGTCAACATTCACGATCAAGCATGTCTTGATATATTGACTGCAGCCGCAAGCATGCAGGTGATAATAATGCGTTTAGCGCAGTAGACATTCGTGGAGTGTTTGCGATGGCTTTCTCAAGAGATGATGTGACATTATTCAAGATGTACAAAGATTTTATACCTTTAGTTTTCACTGAAATTGAGTTGAATTATTACTGTTTTCCTTTACCGTTCCTAATACAGCCCAAAGATATTCTACTTCAATGCCTAAGAAATTACTCAATATTTAGGCAGTTTATTTTTGGTTTCATTTATACCTACATGCCTTCGTTTATTTATGGAATTCATTTTTATTTTGATGTTTACTTCAGCTTTCCAATGGAAATTATTTTCAAATTTTATGTTCATTTCTCATAGATCCATAATTTTTCAGAATTTTGGCAATTTTAAATTGTACTACTGATGAATGATATGAATGATTTTCAAATTCAGTTCTGTTTACTTTATCCTCTTTCTGACAAATAGGTATTCATTTTAAAAATGCTATCGCCTCAAAATCCAAAAAGATTTTCAATACACTCTAGTTATTTACTATGGACAAACACAATTATATTTTATGTATGAAAACGGAACCATAATAAATAGTTCAATTATTTAAAGACAGACAGCAACTATTTACGTTGACTACTGCCCGTCTATAATGGTCTTAACGTATGAGTTGAATAAATTGTGCACAGAATTATTGCATATCCATTCCACACCCAGCCAGAAGGAAATATTCCATTTATCTAATCAAAAATACATTCCTTGAACCACATCATACGATTCAGGGATTCATTTAAACTTGATTGAAAGTATCTTTTGGGAAGCGAATGCTACATCACTAATGTGACCTTGCTTTTGTATGTGGTCGTCATTTTTAGCGAAATTAAGGATAGGAAATTCTCATAAAAAATAATGGAATATTGTTCTCCCGCTTCGATATGGGCCATTAGAAATCGGAATAAAATGTTATGATGAATTCCTTTAGTTGAAATGGCTTTAAATTTCTATATATTTTACAAGTATTTAAACATGGATTCAGAGAAAAGTTTTTCAGGCATTTTTTCAAGATAATAAGTGGCAATTTATTACCGTCAAGGAAATGGAAAGCCGTAGGTATTACAGGGTTTGCGGGTTAAACTTTTCTTATTTTATGTCGCCCGGTATTGAGCTTTAGATATTTATATTCTGTCTGCCATTTTCTTGAGTCGCAATTGACTTGGTGGGAGAGCTGAGTCCCTCTCAGAAGGCCACAGATATATTTTGACGATAGTGGACGTAGCCACAGGTTGCCCGGAGGCTATCCCTCTCAAGAAAATTGGAACAATAACTGTTGTGGAAGCACTTGTAACTGTTTTTTCAAGGGTCGGAGTGCCTAGAGAAATTCTTAGCGATAGTGGGTCTTAATTCACTTCTGATCTCATGGGTCAAATAAAGAAATTTCTGGGTATTACACCAATTTTCACAACTCCTTGGAGCCCATGCTGCAATGGCAAGTGTTAGAAAATGAACAGGGTGATTAAATCAGTTTTGAGGAAAACGTGTAAGGACCAGCCAAAAGACTGGCATAGATATGTCCCTGCTGTTCTATACTCGGTTAGAGAGACGCCGAATGATTCAACAAAATTCTCTCCTTTCTGATTCTTAGAAAGGTCAGAGGCCCGTTAGCTATTCTTGCCGAGTTGTGGGAGAAGAATGTTGTCGATGCCGAACTAAGAACTACTTACCAATACGTGATAGACCTTAGAAACAAGCTAGAGGAAACTGCAAAGATTGCTGCTAGTAACGTAAAGTGTAGAGTTAATCGCTATAAATCTTATTTTGACAAAAAGAGCAAGGCTAGACACTTTAAATCTGGGGACGAAGAGTTGGTTCTGTTGCCGAGCACGAGCAACAAATTGCTTATGCAATGGCTAGGTCCGTTCAAAGTTGTGGCCAGAAAAAATGCTGTAGATTAACTTATTGACGTTAAAAGTAAATTAGAAATCCTTCACATCAATCTCCTGAAGAATTACATTAAACGCGAGAACGAGGCGGAAGTTACAGCAGAGGTTAAGTATGTATGTAATCAATGATAGTGACGAAAGTAGTGAGATTTTCACAGTTCCTAGTAGTTCAGAGGCGGATGTCGATATTAATCCGGATTTGCCTGGTTCTTAGAAATCTGACCTTGAATCTTTGTTGTCGTCTTTCGGTGATGTAATATCTAATATTCATGGAAGCGCTAATAGTTTAGTTCATAAAATTACTTTGACCTCCACAAAGCCCATCAGGCGAAAGCCTTGCCCCATTCCCCTCAGCGTAAGAGATGCTTCTGATAAAGATGTAGACAGCCTCTTCGAGCTGGGAATTATAGAGCCTTGGTTGTCAAATTATTGTACGCCCGTTGTTATGGTCCGAAAGCCTGACAATTCTTTTAGGCTTGGCATAGATTTTAAAAATCTTTATGCGGTGACCGTATTTGATGTAGAGCCTATGCCCACTATTGACGCGGATCTCCATAAATTTGTTGGTGCAAAATTTTTATCAGAGAAATTAGGAAAGTCTGTAATCAATTTCCATTGGAAAAAGAATCTCGATAATTTACGGCTTCCGCTACTAGTAAAGGTCTCATGTAGGTCGTGCGAATGCCATTTGACCTGTCAACAGCCTGCTCTTCTTACGTAAGGCTCATGCGACTGGTTATAGACGGTCTTTCTAATGTGTCGTGTTACTTCGATAGCATGTACGTGTATTCTTCTAGGTGATATTTTCACCTACACACCTTGAGTAAAGTTTTGAGAGGTTCGGAATGCATGGCTTGACAGCTGGGCCAGCCAAATGTAGCCTAGGCTACGCTTCTATTAGTCATTTAGGCTTAAAACTAGGAAGTAATTGTATCAGACCTCTACAAGAAAAAATAGGTGCTGTGACCAAACTTCCTTTGCCCACTCTAAAAAAATCCTTAAGATCTTTTTTGGGAACGGCATATTTCTATAGGAAATTTATAAAAAAAATTGGCAAGTATATCTGTTCCTTTAACTGATCTTACAAAGACTCAAAAGAGTCGTTTGTCGTCTCCTCTGACCAAATATCTTCCTTAGAAACTCTCAAACTTAAATTGTACACTGCGCCTGTTCTGAAATTACCTGATTTGACTAAAACCTTTGTACTCCGTACAGATGAACATCAAGTGGGCTTGGGAGCTGTTCTCTTGCAGTACGAAGATAACTTCACGATGCCAGTAGCGTATGCGAGTCGCAAGTTGGAGCCAATGGAGAGCGTACCTATGCAACTGTCGAGGCAGAGTGTTCAGCTTTGGTCTGGGCAGTAGAAAAATTAAAAATCTATCTTTATGGTAGAGAATTTATTGTGGAAAGTGAACACTTGCCCATGTCTTACCTGAAGCAATTTAGTGATTAAAATTCCTGTCTGATGAGATGGTCAATAATTTTACAGGAATATAAATTGCGTGTTGTTCACATTGCTGGTTCTGAAAATTTGGGTGCTGACATGCTCAGCAGAATTTGAAGTTAGTTCCTCATTGAGTTCCGTTGACCGTTAAAAGTAGATGTAGTTCTGTTGGCTACTTGCCGTTTTAGGGTAAGTTAGAGTGTATTAAGTTCGGTGAATGAATGATGTGAAATTTATTGTGTAAACTCTATTTTCCATTCCACTTCTGATTCCGGTGGAATCATTTTTGGTGGGGGCGTATGTCAGGAGGATGAAAAGCCGTATCAATTATAGGGTTTACGGGTTAAACTTTTATTATTTTATGTCTCCCGGTATTGAGCTTTAGATTTTTATATTCGAACACCTGTCTTTATTACTGTTTTTTGTGTTAAAGACAGTACCTGCTGAACGCAACACCTTGTATTATAGAGTCAGAAAAATTCGTGTTTTTTCATAGCTTGAACAGTCGCCTCTCAAGGTGGAGGTGAGTTGTGGCAACGAAACTTAACAGCTTTATTTATCGGATAATTTTGACGTTAGAGCCCTGCCAACAATCTCATTATTTTGTATTTTCAGTGTGTATCACTGACGTTTTGGTATTTTCTTTAGTGAGTTCGTCAGTCGACCCCCAGACTGGGATACTCGGGGCAAGCCCAGCCACAACCCAACCGGCTGCTGTACTTTTGGATGATTTTCTTTCGTTCTGCGTAATTTGAAAATGAAAACTAAAGTGAGCCAGACGTTAGGCTCGCCATTTCGCATGAACTCCGGCGCTCCTGCGAATGTTGCTGCAAGTGGCGGATGCGGGGCACCAAACATTTCCCTACTTTAAAAAATGACTAGTTATTTTCGGTGATCTGGACTTCGCGACTTCTTCAGCAGTTCTTCAATTAACTTACTTCACTTCCCCACACTAAAAGCGAAGACTGTCCTGGTCAGCTACAAGCGTCGGGCTCTTCTCATATTTCCTCGGAATCTCTTTATTTCATCGCTATAGCAGCATTTTGGCTCAAGTTTTGCGTGAAGCACATATGGGTTTAATTTCTCTACTATAGCTTTCAGGGTGCTCGAATTAATTTTATCTTAAATGTATTTGTGTTTTTGTGTATTCTTTATCATAAACTCTGTCCTAAAATTTATTTAAAATGTTGCATAATAGTGAACCGGAACACCTTATTTTTATCTCTCCACCGGTTCACCCACGTCGAATGTCCGTTACCTGAACAATTACGTCGATTTGGATGTTTAGTGAAGGCCGTGAAAACAAAGTATGGTGGCCAACTGAATGAAATGTTACTGAAATTGCCCGAAAGAAAGCTGCTGCGAGGGCGAGCTGGCGTCCTTACACATTCAAACACTTAGCAGTCACATCAAGCAAGTATTTTACTGTTGTGCGAATAATTGTTCTTTTGAGTTTTGTTTATATTATAAAACACACATTTCGAATAATTCATTGTTTTCAATTACTTGAGTTTCACCTCTTTTACGCGCATATTGAGTGAAGAGTTTGTTGGGTCGTTGGAAGCAGTTCAAGAATTGTCTGAGTAGTCGTACAGGACTACTAAAAAATCTATGGTACAGGAAAAGACTATGCAAGGGTCTATGCCATAGAGGTAAAAATACGTATAAATGTTCATAAGTTTAAAAATAGGCTGATTTCAGGCAGTCTTACTGTTAATTGGAGTTTCAAAGTGGAAGAGAGGGAATGTGATAGTGTGCAGACGAGGTAAGAGATTAATGTCTAGAAGAGGCCAACTTGTCGTTCACCACCTCCCGTAACAATTATTGGGTAAATGGTGCGCACATTATGCTTGTCATATATGTTGCGAAAACTTTCCTGATAATCAAATTAATAATCTTTGTGCATGTTGGACAGTTGAATTAACGATAACCACAAATGTTATCATTTCATGGCCACACTTTCCAATGTCTTGTAGTCTTCTGTCGAGTGGATTGAAACGCATTATTTAGTACTGGCCTTTCCTGACAGATAGCTATGAAAGAGCTGAAAGGCTGATGCTTGGTGGAGCATCTGCTGCAGAATCTGAAGGGGGACTTTCCAGTTCAAATCTGTTACTGATGGAGCAGAAGAGGTGCACGTATCCAGATCAAACGCCACGGCGAAATACCGTATTTCCAGAGAGTCCTGGGTTTCTTTATAACCAGCGGTTAATAAGGTCAACATTGGTGAATCAAATCAGAAGAAATCCTCGAATTAATCTTACAAAGAGTGAAGTGACAAGGCGGAACTTGACAGCTGCATTTAACGCAACATTGTTGCGTTAAATGTCGTTAAATATCAAATTTTCTAAATGTCTTTCAGTCTAAATCTTTCCTTCCGATCATCAAAAAATCTACACGGATATCCTCATAACCTGCTACGCTGCTCGACCATATTTTCATGACAGGTCCAACTGATTTGCGTACTGGAATAATTACTTCTGTCCTATCAGATAATTTTCCACCTTTTCTTATTTGGAAAAATGTCCAAGTCACTTGCACCAAGCTACGGGCTGAAACTTACTCATATCGTAGAGTAAAAGAATCAAATTTGGAAGAAGTGCGCACAGTTCTAAAAGAATTAATGCCAACATTGCACATCTCTCAACAAAACAATTGTGCAACCATCAGTGATGAAGCAGAATTAAAGTTGACTGAAACTTTAATGACCGCATATAATCAGTGTTGTTCAATTGTAACTCGAACAATTACACCGAAAAATAGACGAAAGCCCTGGATCTCTGAAGATATCGTGATAAATATGAAAAAATGTCAAACGTACACATTCCCTCCTTTGCGAAGGGTGAATATCTAGAGAAATGTATATCAGATTCAAAAACTATGTGACAAACCAGATAAGGACATAAAAAAGTACTTTACGCTCAAGTTTATTCAATATAAAGCTGACATTAAAATGTCTTGGCTACTGCCTAATTCTTGCTATTTGCCGAATAATGATGATTAGAAAAAAATCGAATCTTTTGTTCACGATAACATAAAATACCATGAGATGAAAGATATTGCTAATCCTATTAATAATCAATTCGTAAACGTTGGGAATACTATAGCTGATGGTATTCCAAGTGAACCTATTGATCACCTGGAATACATGGTTCAAATTCGTGAACACAACTTTTTCTTCACGCCTACCAACTCTTCGATACAATTGCGTGCGTGAACAATCTGAAAAATAAATCGAGTGGGTTACAAACGTTTTCGACTTGAAGTTTTTGCTAATACTGTAGCCCCGCTCATATCCAATATTATTAACCAGTCTCTCTTCCTAGGCACTTTCCCAGGGTTTCCACGCGAGGCGACTCGAATTACCCTAGCTGAAGGGTGTTGATTACCCCAGGTTACCCTAAAGCAGCTAATCCTGATCTATGATCTATAAATTAACTAAAAGGTAAATGGACTGGTTTCCAGAGCTCCCTCAGTATGAATTAGTACTGTTTTACATACTGCATGAGCGTCAGGAGGGAACGCCAGTTGAACGACGTTAGAATGCTGGTTTGATTTCCCAGACGATATCACGCACAAGAAGTTTGCCAAATACCTGTCGATGCCCACTCTTTTCCAAGGCGCACCCTTTTCAGCGACTCCTGATCGGGGAACATTGTTTTCATCAAACTAAAATAGGCTCACACAAAGAGATAGGTAGGTGGTACTTAGCAAAAAATCCACAAACTTGCAGTTCCACTTTACGAGCACGATTTTCAAGAGGATCATTGGATAGCACGTAGCTGGCAATTGATGGGGTTTTCTTTGCCACTATGGATCGTTGTTTGTGTCTCTGAGAGCATGTGACGCTTGATCTCCGATCGATTTCCCACAAGAAATATCGGTTCGACAAACCTTGCAGTACGCCACATCCTTTTGCTCTGTTGATTTTGAGGACTCGGCTAACCATCCTTCACACTAAGATTCCGATGTCCACAAATCTTTAAATTTCTGCTGGTAGTTTTCAGCTTTCACGTGGAGCTTTCCATTTTTCGAGGTGGTGTCGTTGGCTCTTCCTTACTCGGTGCGCAATCAGCTGCCATGCTGCAAGAAGTGCAATAATATGTTTACCTATCCCTAGTATAATTATCTATTTTTCATTTAATTTTCCCTCCATTCACGCGCTTCACCATTCTTCCCACATGCTCAATCTAACCTAACACTTTGATCCACTCTCTCTGATGACTTTCTGGCTTTCCTCACACATGACATTCGTCATATATTTTTATTACGGATTTTATCCAACCTTGTTACATCACATATGCTTCTCAGAGACTTCGTTGCAATCACATTCGCTCATCAACTCATAAAGTTGATCGTAAAGTAATCAAATTTATTCATTTCCGAAGAGGCGGGTGAGGAAATTCAGAGGTTTTTGGGAAAAAACTACCTTGCCTTTATTAATATGTATAAACTTTCCTTGACACTCGGTTGCTAGAAACCCTAGTGCTTCAATTTCGGGTGACGGAATTCTAGGCATGATCGCAGTTACATCAAATTCTACGTCCGAGTTACAGTGTCTAAGAAAGACAGTGAGAATACAAACATATATTGCAAGTTTTAAGTCAATAACTGTACTCTTTTGTTTATATGAATTTTTTTAACAATTTTTTAGCTTCTTCCTTTCGCCTTTAGCACCTTTTGTAACTCTAAGTGTCAAAATACCCTGTCAAAATTTTTTTGTTTGCATCGCTACAATAACATGCTTCGTTGGCTTGCAATATGGCTAAGAAATAGGACGCCTTCCACCCAATTAGCTGGCAAAATACCGGCGCTGTGAGGTAACTCTGCTGTTAATTCAATGATTATCATAAGAATGAAACTATTAATTATTTCTACGATGAAATATATTAGCTGTGGTATTTAAAAATACAACAAACATACCTGTCGACATTCTGTTGAAGCTTATAAGCACGCGCACTATCAGAACAGGACAATGACTTTCGTCGACTGGCTATTGCTGAGTGAATGCTGGCACCGATCGAGTTTTTTATTAGCGAAATGCAACTCAGAATCATTTGTCAAAACAAAGTGGACAAGAGATATTATAGCTTCGTATCTTGACGCCGTCTTTCGTGAGCGATACCTGATGGCATTCAAATGTGTGACATTAATTAAACCACAACAGCAGTGCAGTTTTGTGAACACTAAATTCTGACTCATTTCATTGCATTTCGTTCAAGTGGTGACCAGTAGGGTGCTCGCATATTGGCTTTCAATTTTCTATTTTTCGTAGATTAGGCGGGCTCTTCTTTCACGGAGCTCTGATTATCCTAGATTTGCCCAAATTTCTCATTACCCTAGGGTACCCCTGATTACCCTAAACAAGGGTAATTACCCTGCTCGTGGAAACACTGCACTTTCCCGAACTCCCTCTAAGTTGCTAGAGTGGTGAAATCATTTGTGGTGTTGTGGTGTTTGCCGCCGTGAGAGAGCGCTGCAACGGTGTGCGCATCCGCTGACCGAGACAGCTATCTTGCCGCTGCTCGCCGGACGGCTGCAGGCACCAGGAGGGCAGTGTGCTTAGGATAGCGGTGCAGAGAGGACAAAGCTTACGTTCTTGGTTTCGAGTTGCGCCTTTGTGTATCACGGAGAGGCTGTGATTGAGCTGTCTACGTAGGCGGAGAAATTAGAGATCCTGCAGTGGGAAAGCTGTGTAGTTGTCCGAGGTGAGAGTGTCCGGCAACTGTTAGGAGTGATCTTCTTGCACCTGAGAGGAGAAGTGACGGCTGCATCTCTGAACAGACGCACAGTGGGAGAGCATCGTACCTGGTGACACGGGTCTCCAACTGCGAGGGCGACTGTGAGGAAAGTAAGTCCGAGTGCTGGTAGGCGTGCTACCGTCTCACTCGCGACTTTATTTTCCGGCTCAAGACCACAAGCTATCTAGGCCTTTAGTGTTGGCCTGTGGTAGTCATTCTTGTTGTTAGCAAGATGGCGGTGGCTGGGAAGGCTGAGGCGGCTGAGAAGGCTGCGGCGGCTGGGGCTGGCGATCCGAGATCGCCAGTGCTGCCGGCGGGGAGCACGCCCGGCTTGCTCGTGGATGTCAGCATGTTAGACAACATCCTGACTCAAGCGCGTGGGCCAATCCTGGATCGGTTGACTAGGCAGCTGCCTATAAGTTGACTGGCGATGGATCGATCGATGAGATGGAGTGGCTGGATAATCTGGAGAGGCTCTGCCAGCTGGAGCGCGTGGCGCCGACCGACGTCATTGGGTTTATACATGACGGCATCGCCGCTCGGGTGTTTTGCTGCATGACTGTCGGTAATGCTGCTCAGTGGCAGGTAGTTAGGTCTACGCTAGCCGCGGAATTCGCGTTGCTTTTGCAGGATGCTTATAGGCGGCACACGGAACGTTGGCTTGGAGCTGGCGAGTTGGTGGACGTATACCTGGATGATTTGGCGCGTCTAGGTGGGAGAGGGGGTTGACCAAGGGAGATTTGATTTTTAGGCTCAAATTTTACGAGGGTCTCACCACTGCTGTGTGCACTTGGGCAGTTGCGCGTGAGGACGCGTATACTGCGCCGTTCGACGCTGTGGAGTAGAAAGTGCGGAAGAGAACGGCCGCACAGAGGGCTGTGGCCGGGCGAGGCCAGGGGGCCAAGCTCGGGGCAGACCTTGCTGCTTCTGGGAAGCAGGGCAGTGATGGCACTGGGCAGGGATGCTTGCTACCGCTGTGGTTGTGCTCACGCACGTGAGGGTGTGCCCGCAGAAGCAAGGCACTGCGGCGTCTGCTGGTAGGGGGTCCGCGAGGGCTCCCGCCAGAAGGAAGTCCGTATGTTTTGCGTGCTGTGAGACCGGGCATTTTGCCCGTGACTGTCCCACGGCAGCTCGGTCTAGGATGGTAGCTAGGGCCTCGGTTGGTGGGTCGGGTTTCTCTGCGGAGGGCGCCAGTTGGGGCGACGCGTCCTCCTCAATGGAAACTGCGAAAGCCGGGCTCACCGGGGGTCTCCTCTCTCCGAGGGAGGTGACGGTGCCCCTTCGGAGAGAGTGTGTCGCTGAGGCGGGGCGACCTGGGATCGCTTTGAGCGAATTGTGTTACGACTAGGAGTCGTTTGCCAGTCGTTCGTGCCCTGTTGAATGGGCATTGTTTTTGGTGTCTGGTAGACTCCGGGAGCGAGCGGACGGTGGTTTATCCGCGGGTGGTGGTGGGCCAACGTCTCCGACCGGGGCGGCCGTTGCTAACAGCGGACGGCAGGACTTCCTTTGAGGAGAAGCACTGTCGTGTGGTAGTCGGGCTGCAAGGGCATTGTTTTGGTGTGACTGCGCTCGTCATGCCGGAGTTTGGGATCTTGGCGTTGACTGTCTCCTGGGGAGTGATGTTATTGATCACATGGGAGGCGTCACCGTCAGGAAAAGCTCTGACTCGAAGTATTCGGTTGACTGGGGGAGATCCTGGACAGCTGGATGCTGTAGGGGGCCAGCAATGGATTTGCCTGTGCCAAGCTGGGAGCCGGCCTGGTGGCAGGAGCGGGGTCGGTGTATTCGAGAGGGGCGCCAGCATCGATCGAAATTAGCGACCCTGACTTTGTTGCCAGGTTCGCTGACGGTCGATGGACCGTCAGATAGCGGTAGTACGAAAAGCCACCCGAGGGGTTGTAGACTCGGATCGCGGAGTACGGATGTACTCGAGCGTCTCATGTGCGTGAGCGTTATGGCGTGGAGATTCAGAGTTGGATCTCGAAGGGTTGGTTGAGGTGGCATGGTCCCATCCAAGGCGTGATTCCGTTGCTGGCCGTCGTGCAACCGACGAAGGACAAAGTCCGTCTGGTCATGGAATATCGTGAGTTGAACGGCTTTGTCGAGAGTCATACTAGTGATGACGTGGTCTCGGTGTGTGGCGGCATGATTCGGAAGTGGCGGCAGCTACGGGGCGCGCTTAAGGTTGTCGACCTTAAGTCTGCGTACCTGCAGATCCACGTTTCCGAGGATCTGTGGCGATACCAGATCGTGAAGTTTAAGGGTGTGCCTTACGCTTTGACGCGATTAGGCTTCGGCCTCTCGTGTACGCCTCGAATCATGACCGTGATTCTTGGCAAGGTTCTGTCGTTGAACGACCGGGTTCGTCAAGGGACGGACCACGATATCGATGATGCAGTGGTTTGTGAGTCCGTTCTCAGCGCGCAGGAGCTCCGGGAGCATCTGGCGAGGTGCGGACTTGTGATGAAGGAACCTGAGAGCCTGGACGGAAGCCGGTTGTTGGGAATTTCTTTACGGAAAGATTCCAACGTAAATCTTAGGATGTCGAAGGGGACTGCTCTCTCCGAGTTCGGTTCGGTGAATGCCGGCTTGACGAAGAGAGGACTTTTCCTTGAGTGGTCGGATAGTCGGCCATTACCCCGTGGCTGGGTGGTTGCGTCCATGTTGCAGTTTTTTGAAACGGCTGGGGTGCAGCGGCTCTTGGGACGATTCGGTCGATAGTTCTGTCAGCTTGTTGGCTGAGGAGCTGTTGGCGCGAGGTCGTCGGTTGGACTCTGTTGGGGATGTTTAGGGTGTCGATCCGCATGGGACGGTTACCGTGTGGGCTGATGCCATCTCCCTCGGAGTCGGTGTGGCCCTTGAGGCCGATGGCCGCATTGTTGAAGATGCGTCTTGGCTCTGAAAAGAGTCAGACCATCTTCATATCAATGTGGCTGAGTTGGAGGCTGTTGCGCTGGATATCAATTTGGCGATTGCTTGGGGTTTTAAAACTTTCACGGTCGCCAGTGATTCCCGGACAGTCGTCACATGGATGGACAGCACTGTCAATGACCGCAATCGTGTTCGCACGAAGGGTGCGGCGGAGATGCTCGTGGAGCGACGTCTTGGGGTGATCCGTGAGACGATCGCTGAGCATGGTCTGGTCGTGTCTGTTCGCTTCGTTTCGACGATCGAGAACACAGCCGATCATA
Organism: Platorchestia sp. MABIK; assembly: GCA_014220935.1. Lineage (NCBI taxonomy): Eukaryota > Metazoa > Arthropoda > Malacostraca > Amphipoda > Talitridae > Platorchestia > Platorchestia sp. MABIK. Next base: position 86,937 of record JACJUY010002570.1, on the reverse strand, counting down.
TGACCAGGGTATAAAGCTGCGTTTACATTGACACTCGCATTGGAAGCTCACATCCATGGGGCGCGGGCAAGTGCACGTAG
>JACJUY010002570.1:33069-84726 GCA_014220935.1 Platorchestia sp. MABIK | reverse complement strand
AGTGTAAGTGCCCGTCGAAGTGACACTCAGAGTGTTGAAAAGAGTGTCAATGTAAACGCAGCTTAAGAGGTGGCTCAGTGAAGGTGTCGCTGTGAAGCGACCTTCGCCGCGACGCTGGTGAAGCCGTCGCCGAGGTGTCTGCTGTGCTTGCCACTGAAGAGAGTCTCGAGGATGCCATCTGGGCTGCTCATTTTCACTGTTCACGTTTCTGTTGCATCTAGAGGAACGAAAGTGAATACAGATATGTAAAATTGAATTCATATCACATTTTCTTCGATAAGATTTTTTGATTTTCGCAATAAAAAAAAAGTTATTGCGTGAACATGAGAAAAAATATATACACTTGCGCAAAGCATTTCCCCCTCTATAATTTTTTACGTAGAAGCGTGTTTTTGGTTTTAATCGACGCGGAAGGACTGTAGGAACCGCGTAACGAAAGATTTTTTCTTGAATTTCGAATTTAAAAAAAAATTATTGTTACATGTGTCGAAAATTCTCTTCCCCAGGTAAATCTTAGATTATTTCTCTATTCGCAGCTTACACCTTTATATTGCTACTAGGTGAACGAAAATGAATACAGATATGTAAAATTGAATTCTGAACACATTCGCGTTTATGAAAATTTTCGATTTTCCCAATAAAAGTCGCGATTGTTGAACATGTGTAACAATAAATTTTTTTCTAGTTCGAAATTTAAAAAAATCCTTCGTTACGAGGTTCCCACAGTCATTCCGCGTCGAATGAGACCCCAATCGCGCTTCTATGTAAAAAATTGTAGACTGAGAAAGATTTAGCGCAAGTATTTATATATTTCCTTGTGTTCGCGCAATAACTTTTTTCTATTGCGAAAATCAAAAAATTTTATAGAGAAAATGTGTTCAGAATTCAATTTTACATATCTACATGTAAAGATGCAATGGAAAGGTGAACAGTGAAATTTGAAAAATTCGGTAAATAAGGTAAGATGCAGGGTAGTAGCTCCCCTTTGAAATGTCTCCAATTACCTAAATTTCGGAATGAAATTATAAAAGTCTTTGGCAACGTGAAATTCAATTTTGACTCGGCCTTTTTTCAGGTATCAGTTCATCACTAGTTTTCAATTTGTTAGTGAGAAAATTAAACTTCAAGAATCTTTGACGAGCTGCGTTATGAAATTAAGGGATAACAATGGTAAAAGAAGAAAATGTCAATATTTACTTCTATGCGTTCAAGGAAATTAACAATTCTGTTCGAAAGAATCTCCAAAGGAAGACATTAAAGAACGTTTTACATGAATGACATTTTGCTCGGTGATGCGTAATTTTTGAGTTATTAACCTTTGAAGTTAAAGGAACTTTGTATATAAAAGTGGAGAAACGGACACGTTAATATGATTTAATACGGTATTGACGTGATAGGTTATGTGCGCACCTCCTCAGTACTCCTATTCAGAGTACTGATCCTATGGCTGAATTTGAAGCGTCTGTAAAAATATGAAAAGGCTTCTTGTAGTCAAGGTGTCTTAAAACAGGGTCAGAAGTCAAAGTAGACTTAATTTGTTCAAAACTTTTCTGACAGTCATTACTCCAGTCAAACGTAGTGTTTTTCCTTAGCAATTTGTACAAGGGATTTGCAGTTTCTGCAAACTGGCTAATGAAAATGCGGAAATAATTTGCTATGCCAAGGAATTGCTGCAACTCCTTGACATTTTTCGGCGCGCGACAATTTTGCAACTTTTCGGAATGTTTGGATCGTATACCATCGGCAGAGATAATATGTCCTAAGTATTCTATTTTATTTTTCAGAAAATCACATTTTTCGAGTTTAATGGATAACTTGGCTAGTCTGAGCGTCGTAAGGACAGCTCGTATATCAGACAGGTGTTGTTTTACTGATTGAGAGTAGTCCAATATGTCGTCCATGAACACGAAGCAAAGGCGACCTAGCATAGGTGCCAGTACAGAGGACATGATTCTTTGAAAAACGCATGGGCTTGAAGTAAGACCAAATGGTATCCTGCGAAAATGAAATTTTTGATAGCCTATGCTGAAGGCTGTGTATTTTCGACTTTCCTGATCCAATTCGACTTGATGGAAAGCGGACCTAAGGTCCAGACTTGAAAATATGCTATTACCACCTAATGTGGCAAGAATTTCATCAATGCGGGGTATCGGATATGATTCTTTTACCACAATACTGTTGAGTGCACGGAAATCAATTACAGGTCGAATCTCACCATTCTTTTTTTTACTATGATGACAGGGAAATTGAAATCCGAGATTGAATTCTCAATTATGCCCTGGGATAGCATCTCTTGGTTGACCTTGGCCAACTCTTCCTGATATTTATGAGGGATGCGGTGTGGTGTTATATTTAAAACGGGTGCGTCTTGTTTAATCACAATTTTGTGTTTCATCACAATTAGGTTAGGAGTAGGAGTACATAGGATTAGGCTAGGTAACGTTAGATCAGTTGAATCAACCAGCCTATACTATCTTAACTTAGCCATACAGACACTGATGGTTTACAGCCAAAATACTGCGTGTTCCAAAATACTGCTCGTCTTCCAACAATGCAGGTACGACGCAGCCGACTATATAATGTTATTCTTACCTGAACGTAATTCATGTTATGCCTGGAAAATTACGCATCAGCGAGCAAAATATCATTCGTGTAAAGCATTCTTAAATGTGTTCCATTAGTGATTCATTGGAACAGAATTCTTGATTTCCGTGAACGCATTAAAGTAAATATTGACCGAAGAAAAATCCTCCATCACCTGATGAACACTAGGATTATTGATTGGTTAAAGTTCAATTATATTTAAAATTGAGAAACATCCTACTAGCAAACGTTACGTGATCTTACGCAGATGTCACGTGTTCCTGCGTGTGCTTGTCAATAACGCGAACGGACACTCAAGCACTTTTTTTCTGTGTAAATGATATAGGTTATGGCAATAGTCATTCTTATTCAATTATTTTTTACACAAGACTAAATACAACTTTTCTTATCTATGATGAATAAATAAATTTATGCAGTTAATGTATTGTATTAAGATTGTCTTCCGAAATTTTGCAATACAGGTCTCCGGAAAGTAGTATAGAAGTAACGGAGTCTCGGCTAAGCTCCTTCATTTTTTTGGACGCCGATACCGATACTCGAGAAAAAAACTGATACTGCCGATTCCGTTACTGATACCATCGGTAGATCCCTAATTTTTTTTTGCATGAAGATCTAATCGCCTTTTCCGATTTAATAGCATTTAATAACAAAAAATTATTCTACATAATTATTCTGTAATTATTTTATGAGGATTTATAAATATTTTGAACGTTTCAATCAGAATTTCAAATGAAAAAAGAAAACCATTAACATTTTTATGCAACGGCAAAAAAAACGACGGTTGGCTGCATTGGCTCCTGTGGCTGAAGCTTCATAAGAAAGGGACGCTGAAACGCAAAATAAGTCGTTTTCTTCAAACATTTCGCATGTAGTTGAGCTTGGACTCGTGACTATTGGCGAAGATGGCGATTCTTCAGAAGAAACAAGACATAGAAGCGACGTAGAATGCTGCTCTTCAGAGGCAATATTTCAAGCATGAACGGAACAAGGACGCTGATAATAACCTTGAATTATCCGTAGAAACAAAAACTGAATCGGATGTTTCGAATGCAATTTTAGATGTTCCGAATGTTCCTAAGCTTGCTGCCACAAGCCCCCTGAAACACATGAACTTTTTTCTGAGTACAGTTGTTACAGCAGCTACTTTGATGAAAACGAACAGTGAATTTGAATACATAGAAATATGTTGTGGTCGGTACGCTCATATTAGTTAGTGAAAAAAAATATCACAGTTTACTTAGAGTATATCAAATTCGACAGTTACAGTATTAGATTAGACGCTCAGGTGTTCGACAGTGACACTGTCAGACGTAGCGAGCGTAAGAAACCGGCCGTCGAAACCCAATTGGGGTTGTTTATGAGTCTAAACCTCCTCAGCTCTCTGTCGCTGGCTCAGCTGAATCCATCATATTTTTCATATTGGTATTGGTGGTATGTAATTATAACGCATGTAAAATATCAATTGTAGCATGTATTTAGAAGTTATTTGGCTTAGAAGTTTTTAAAGTTTTAGACGTTATTAGCTGAGGACATTTACTTTACTCCCTAATTAAGGTCATACGGCGATCGTCGCAACCCAGCTACTTCACCACGAAGATTGGACTGCTACAACTTCCGGGTTGCTTCGGCAAACAGAAGCAGTATTGGGTGGCAAACATTTTGAGGTTGAAAGAAAGAATAGAGGCAAGAGCCCAACTGTTAGTTTCACCACCTCGGTCAATTGATATTAGTGGCAATTCATCGTTGTAGTGGGGCTGGTAGTGAAGGCAAAACCTCAATGTAACCAATGTAAAAACAACAAAATGTGAAAACCAAACCTGAATTTTCCCTCGTCAGTCTTCAGCTACCTCTGAATTGAAGGACGTTCATGAAGGTGATCAACGATGTGTACATGTACATATTTGCGAACGTGTGTGTGTGCGCGCGTGTGCGTGCGTGCGTGCGTGTGTGCGTGCGTGCGTGTGTGTGTGTACGGAGGGCCAGTTCGGGCACGAGCGGCACGATGCCGCGCGAGGCTGGTATAACGTCGGGTAGGTCGGCAGAGAGCCGATACAAAGCGTGGAAAAGCCGTAGAAAGTCGAATTGGGGCAGTGGAAAGTCGATACGTAGCCGATAAAGGTGGGAATTTCCGAATAACCGGAAAGGAAATTCAATGGTTTTGTAGCCGTTTTTTACTGCCATAAAAAGTGGACATGGCGACCAAAAAACTGTTGCTTTTCCAAACAAAACGGCTAGAAATCTTGCCTACCGCGGCACAGAAACTATTTGAAAACGTCTATTTTTTAACTGGGTAGGAACTCGTTACAATCTGGACAACTGAAGCCCCTTTTCGGTATATTGACGGATCTTGTTCCACCAGGTAGATGGAGTTGCTACATAGCCCACCTTGGCCAACTTCTACATGTCCCACGTGGAAATTCTGGTGCATTATTTTCTGTGCCATCCAAGGGACTACAATAACATTAGTAGTTACTAATGCCGCACTTCTTGATAGACTTCACATTGATTTTAGGCCAAATTTCATCCCAAAATTTTTTCAACCACTCACAGACCATTGATCGGCCGCTTCATTCTTCCTGTGGGTGTGAGCTAATGATGTAGCTCGGTCATCCACTTGTTTCACCGGTACCGCGTTGTGCTTAACACGTTTCCCGCATATTGGGCATATGAGTACTAACCGGTCAATAATTGCTCATTCACGTACCAGTATAAATGAATTACATTTTATGTTTCGCAATCTCTTGAAGAAATAACTGTATCTTACCAGGTGAAACGTTCCGTGCGATTGTATCTGTCATATTTCTTGAGAAGGATAAAAATTAAAGTCGAAACGCGGTGAAAACAGTGGAAACGCGGTGAACGTGTTAAACGGCCAATTCACAGACACGTCTAAAGATTGTAGTTGGTTTGTCAGTCCACCAGAAATGACAGCCGACTGGGTCTCACATTCTGCCACCACTTTTTAATGGCTGCAGTTCTATGTGCTCTGAACTGATCCCAAACCAAAAGAGGTTTTCCTAATAGCCTACCAGGACGCCTTGACTGCACGTGTTGTAACCACAGTTTCATTCCATTTTAGTCCATCCAGCCTTTTGAGTGGGCGTGAACAAAACACCTTTTAAAATTTAATCTTTAGGCTGAGTTTTTCTTCTAAATATCAAGAGAGGTAGCATTTTTATGCAATCAGCACAACATGCCAGAACTACTGTATAATGAGTCTTTAATAGGACAGCGGTTCTGTTCGGTGGGTTATCAAGTGTGAGTGGAAGTTCGTCCATGTTCCCTATTTGTCCCAGTTCAATACGAGTTTTACTTCCAGCATGTACGACAAATTTATAAAATTCTAATATTTTGTCTTCATAATCCACTGACATTTTCTGCAGAATGGATGTTTTTGTACGCATTGGTAAGTCGTGCCGTTTCATTAACCTGTAACACCAACTTTCAAAACCTGAAAAGTTTTGTATCCCTCGTTGTTCAGCTTCTTTCCTGGCCTCTTACATTATCATTTTGGTAGAAACATTTATGATTTTTTTCTCATTTGCCATCTACGTTTTTATGTCAATCTCAAGTTCTGGTCAATGTGTGGTTGGATAACGCAAATTGTTTTTAGTTTTCTTTGCTCCGCTCAGTTGGTCATCTTTGCTGTCGCCAGACACGTATCATTTTTTCTGTGGGTGGTTGCTCCAACATCCTTGCTGCTGTTATTTTGCCATGCTCCTCGGCATAATCTACCAATTTTACTTTTAAGGAGATTTTGTAGCTGACTCTTTTTCCTCCTACTGGCACACATTTCATACAAAAGAATTTGATGTTCAAAATGCAGTGGCTTATTGTCAATGTTAATCATTAAACAATTTGATAGCGTTAATTTCCAAGTTTTAATTTTATATTACATGCATGTTCTCATTCCTAAAATGCTGATAAACGATGGAAGAAAATTGAAGTGTGGATATTTATTATCTTACGCAAACCACGACAATCTGAGAGCACCAATAACTCGGATCAGTGCATGTCAACTTTCGTTGTGTTTGAAAATATTACAGGGCAATATATCCCCCTACCTAGAACTTCTTTCACGTCATACAAATAACATCTAGAAGAAACATTAGAATTTGTACACATAGGGTAAAAAACATTAGGAATTGCCTACCGAAAATTAAGCTACATTCCTTGATGCAGCGATGTGCATCAGCGTTTGATGCATTTTTACCTAGGACCTAAAAATCTGTGGCACGAAATGCAATATACATCACCACCGTCACCTGCTGTAACATCCGTAGATAAAATAATTTGCATTAATAACTCTGAACTGCCCACATTAATATTCACAAAAAAAATCAAAATTCGTTTCACACATTTACTTCAGATTTTACATTTTTGAGAAAAGGTGTAAGATTTGCTCTAGCAATTTTCATTCTTGCATCGGTTTCTTGTTTCATGAAAGATCGGGATGTGGTCCACTTTATCAAAGCGCATTGGATTGATAAGAGTCTGACTTCTGGGCTTGATTTTCGTCTTAACGTCCTCTCTTATTCTGAACACTCATTTTTCCTGGACACTTCAAAGAGAAGCTCAATTGTAGTTTGCACCATGCAAGTTTCTTCGATCGCATCTTTGGCTCTTTGCATTTCATTCGGTAAAGCTGCCACGAGTTCTCTACTGTCATGTCAGTCAAGGGAAAACCATTCGTTGATAAATCCTTTACACTTTATATTTATTCTATATAAAGATAAGAGCTGGTAAGCAAGATCAACACCGCCCATTGAACATTTGAAACGCTTGTAACGTCTGGTAGGTCAATATCTATATTTTTGCTTTAGAGTTAAACCTTTGCCTTTTTCCTAGAGGGTTTGCTCTAGCAAATGAGGTGACAAGATTTATAGCATCACTGTAGCACCATTTAATATAATTAGTTTTGCGATTGTCAAATTCTTTTGCATATTCCTAATGGGCACCTTTGCCCTTTTTCAGCCAGTCTTTGTCACATACCTTATCTTTGTTGAGGCCTGATAATTCAGAAGTTATAATTGTTCCGCTGCACCATTTCCCTCGACCAGCTAAGTAGTATAATGAAGGTAATGAAGTGAACCAGTTGTCGACGAAAGCAGAGGATTTCGGTGTTTAGGAACTATTTAACATTAGGAGCAGTACAATATTTGAACTTTCCTTCAGATCGGGAACGTTTTTATCTGCTACCGGGTCAATTTTGCCAGTATAGGAAATTAAATAAAATGTCACACCTTCACTATCAGCTAAAACAAAAAGTTTCAATCCCTATTTTTTTAAAAAGTATCCCACCTTTGGCCAGAAAAAATATTTCGAATAACAGACGCAGTTGGGACCCTAATCCCCTTCAAAGTAGGCCCCTTGTGCTTGCACACACTTAGCCCACCGATCCTTCCACTGATGGAAACCCCTGTAGTGATACATGTTGAATAGGTTATATGTACACATTCGCGAAAGTGCGCGAAACACAGTCGGGTGCGTCTGCGGACCGCGAGAGGGGAATAGGGGTGAGTTACACCAAGAGAAGGGGGGAGTATGCGAGGGAATGGAGAGCTAGCGCGTGCAACTGCATACACGAAGAACAGATTGCAACATGAAAACACAGCATAGAAAAGAAAAGGGCTAAATTTCATTCTCTGCGAGTATGGAAACAAGGGTTGTCTGGGTTCTAAAAAGTATTTGAGAGGGATGTGCGTAGTAATATTAGATGGAAGCGAGGAACACGTGAGCTTAGAGAAGCGACGATCAAGGGCGAGCCAATAGGAGAAGCGGGATTTTCGCGGGTCTCCGTACAGCGATACATAGCGCGTCAGTTGGGCGTCGACTATATATACTTGACGAGGGAAAAAGCGTGCTCACTTTACCGTCAACATTACTCTGTGGTAGTTCGTCGGCAAGATGTAGGCCCAGAGAGCAACAGAGGGGAGGTAAGCAAGCTTTTGCCTGTTAGGAAGTGATTGGATTTCGGGGGATTACATCATTCAGAATATTAATTTTGTGTTCTTAAACGATTGGGGCAATCAACAAGTAGATATGTAGGAAGGTATTTACGTTGGGCGTTAAGACTGGTTAGAGTTAGGAAGTGTTATCAAGTAACGCCAGAAATTGAGTTGCTATCTTTGTGTTTATATTCAACGTTTGTTCTGAAGCGGGGCGCAGAGATTTTATTTTTTGAATATGGGGTAAAATGGGTTAAATAATCATTTCGGTTAAATGATAATAATAATAATGGATAAAATAATTATAAAAAATAAACATGTTCAGTAGGAATCCAGTGGGGATCTTGTGAAATTTTCGGGAATTAAAGGGGAGTAAATCAGATCAATTATTAGCAGGCATATTACTGGGAATAGATTACTCAACCACATTATTGTTCGCAGGAGGAAGGGAATGACAATGACGCTGTCGTATCACAACACACTCAACCGCTTGGTGTCGCGTCAAATTGCCACAAAGATGACGCGAGCAGGAGTGAGCGTCATGAGAATTCACTGTGCGCGAAATAGGGAACCAGCCCGCGATCGACGCACAGGAAAGTTGCAGGCTGTGGAGTGCAGGCCCGCTTAGTGTGTTCTTCTTGCTTATTAGCCGCGAGAAACAAATTGTTGAGGCACCGAGTTAGAGGCTATCTTGCAAAACGCTAAACATTTGAAGTAGGCGACGTGCATTTATTCGCTGGTGTGGTTTCGGCATTTGTAGGTAATGATATTCCTGTTTCCTTATTTCGTCAACCGTAACGCAAAAGTTTGAATTCGCATCAGTGTGAGTTTATCGCATTCTGTGTCCCGGTTTATTTCAATATTTGTGTGTCATCAATATGGTTCACGTGTTCATTAGCAGAATTGAATAAATTAATTATAAATGTGCAATTAGTCGTTTTCATTCTCCCGTGTTGAACTGAGGTACTGGAGTAGGTGAGCAGAACAGGCACTATTTCTATTTTTCACCTGTTCTATCATTTCTCCTTGTGTTTCTTCCTCTCTAAATTTTCTTTTTTCCTCTTCTACTATGAGGTTTAAATCCCTCACTACGAACACAGGGAGACGCCAGCCGCACCCTCATTTCGTGACACACCTCTGGAAGTCTTCTTTTGGAATGGTATTCAGCTCCGTGTCGCGTTCCGCATTCTCTCTTATCTACTCTCAAAACGGGTTCCTTTCAGTGGTGTCTTCAATTTTGGAAAGGACCAAAAGTCGCAAGGAGCCAGGTCTGGAGAGTAGGGAAGTTGGCAAACGGTTGTAATTCTATGCTTGGCTAAGAAAGTGTGGATCAATTATTGGGATGAATGTGCAGGGGCGTTATCAAAATGCAAGTGTCAGTTGTTCGCTGTCCACATGTCTGGTCTTTTGCGCCGAACTGCGTCACGGAGTCGCCAGAGAACATCTTGATACCACTCCTTTGTCACCGTTTGTCCTTCCGGTGCGTATTCGTGATGCACAATTCCACGGAAATCAAAGAAAACAGTTAGCATCACCTTGATTTAGCTTCGAACCTGCAGCGCTTTCTTCGGCCTTGGAGAATCAAGATGCTTCCATTGCGACGACTGTCTTTTTGTTTCTGGGTCGTACCCGTACACCCATGACTTATCTCCAGTTATCATCCTGGTTGTTTCCAAAATTGAAAACGCCACTGAAAAGATCAAGTTTTGAGAGTAGAGAAGAGATAATGCAGAACGCGACGACGGAGCTGAGCACCATTTCAAAAGAAGACTTCCAGAGGTGTTTCCAGCACCGGAAAGATCGCTGGGCCAAGTGTGTACAAGCACAAGGGGCCTAGTTTGAAGAGGATTAGGGTCCCAACTCCATCAGTTATTCGAAATATTTTTTCTGGCCAAAGGTCGGATACTTTCTAGACAGGCCTCGTATGTACTTCGAGCATTTTATATCGGCGTTTAATTGCACATTAGTTTTTTAAAATTTCTCCACTTTTCTTAAATAACATTTTAGTTCATAGGAAATTAAAAAAAAACTCTAGAGTAAAAATATGAGCAAGCTAAATAAAAAACGACTTTTCGTCCTTCTACTGGGGTCATCATCAAGGTAAATCTGTAAAAACAAATGACAAAGCTTGATAACACTGAAAGAACAAAGTCATTGAGTTAGGTCTGCTAAGCTAAATAACTATAAACTAAATTCTTAGTAGTTCAAGAAAAAATTTAGGTAGCTAGTTTTATAAACGGAGCAGACAAGAAGAGGGACTTTTACTGATCGAAGCTTGGCGTAAGACTGGCGGCGAGATTTCTTGACGATGCCTTAAGTAACCTCTTGTACTCGGCATGCTTTTTCTAGGTGAACTAGTTCGGGTAGTTGGAGAATTCGTTGTACTTTACATTTATTATTGGTCTTCTGATATCTAAGGCTTCCGCAATTTTTACTGATGCTGTGTCAGAGTTAATATGCATTATGGTAAAGCTGGAAGGAATGCATCCAAGTTGGGTGGTTCTTTTTGGTGATCATCTCTGAAGTGTTTGAAGATGCTGCTGGAGGATGAATAACGATGCTGTTTTGCTCTTCTCTCCAGCGTGCAGATGGTGTGTCCTACGTAGGAAGCCTGACCGCTTTCCTCTTGACAGGTAAACTTCTAGACTATGCATGCACGCCCGCGCGCTGGAGATCTGGTACTCGAAGTCTGGTAGTGAGAAATGTTGCTAGTTTTTGGGGCTTGAAGTACGGCCTGACGACCATTTTCTTAGAAGGATCGATTGTACGGGTGTGCTGCAAAACTGTATTCGTGAGAAAATCTTTTTTTTTTGTAAGTACCGAGGTTGTACAGTTTGACGTAGATGTCAACTGTTTCTGTTGAGCGATTCTCACCACCACCATCATATCTCTTTAACAGTGTTTTCACTATGTTGTCAAAAATCATTCTGGGGATGCCGTTGTTAGTTAATACTTGTTTTTACGATTGATTTCTTGAGTACATGTCTCCCACGTCGCGCAATATTTCAATGTGCGATGAAGTAGTGGCTGTGCAATTGATTTCTTGTAAGACAGTGGCACCTGGGAAGGGTAGTGAGTGTATGAGCCATTTATCAGTAGGCTTAACGTAAACAGAAGTTGAAAATTGTGTTCCTTTTAATTCCATGCGGACGTCCAAGAAGTGAAACTGGTTTCCTGCATTTTCTCGTGAGTAAACCGCAGAACCAAATTGCTGTTCATCCTTCTTTTGAAACAATGAAGGTGATGTATTCTTGAAAATACTGCTAGGATGTCATTCACATACCGCTTGTAATATCTTGGGTTTGATGTTTTTTGTCGCGAAGCAGGTTATCTTCCAGGTGTGAGATGTAGTCAGCGAACGTTGGCCCCAGTGGAGATCCCCTGCTCACCCCGTCGGTTTGAATGAATGTCTAACCATTGTGCTGGAATGGTGTCTTAGTCGAGCAAATTATTAACAGATTTCTGAATTTTTCATGCGGAATGCTAGGTCGCGCCAGGGATGGATGGTGGTATAGTCTGGACATAATTAGTTTCACTGTTTTATGGACTGGTACTTTGGTAAAAATAGACACGACATCAAGCCAAACAACTTATCCCTAGGTAATACTCCTATTTCTACGGAGTCCAGATCGATGAGCAGCTGGTCGCAGGAGGAAAACATGTAAGTGGTTGATGTATGGACGGATGGTTCCGTTAATCCACTGGGCCACTTCATGTGTAGCTGTACCAGTCAGGCTAAAAATGTGGCGTAGTGGTGGGTCGCGTCTGCTAGGAATTTTTGGCAGTCCGTAGAGATGTCCGAATTTGTAGTCACCTGTGCGTTTGAGCTTGTAATAAATTCTTCGGTCTATGGCTTCTAGCGAGCGTATAGCGTCGTTGATTTTATCGTGTTCAAAAGGGTATAAATATTATAGAATACACAATAACTGGCTATTTCCGTAAGGTAATGCTTGTTAGTACCGTTATGCTAAGCTAGAATAATACTGGGTGAAGTCCTTCACCTGTTGCATCTCAGGACGTGTTTCAACGTGATCATTTCTGCGATAAACTTTGCTTCCACGCTGATCTGTCGACAGGATGACACATAAAATCTGTCGCATATTCAACTGTCCAATTTCCTTTAAAATGCAATTTTTTCTTATTTCACCATATATTTTGTTCGTTTTTGGTAATTCATTCATGGTCTGTTTTGTGTTTGGAATAAGTTATACGACTCATAAGCAATTAAGCATGGAACATGAAAGTCCAACAGTAATCACGCTACATAAAGCTGGCAAGTTTGCTTCGAATATCTCCAAGCATCTTCGTTCGCTTGAATATAAGCGTAGGTTCATGCAACAAGCTAGCTATCAATCAATTCAAAGGGAGCGGAGGAACAAAAGATTTCCTAAATTTGGATATCCTCGGTCATTTCGATTTTCCAAGCTCAAAACAATGATGTGGAGCAGGGTTTCAAGAAATCCTCGTTGCTTGTTCCATGGGATACTGGCAGTAGAACTCAACGTCCCAAGAGAATAAGCGAGGCTTGGGACTCATCATTGAACTGCAGAAGGGTTTACAGATTAGCAACGCTATCAAAGAAGAAAAACTATATAGAAGTCACGTTCTTCATGATGGACTCGAAACTCACAGATTGAACAATATTTACCTCACAGACAATATTCACCTTTTCACATTGGAAGTAACTCACAAAACCCCAAATGTCAGTGCTCTCGCCAAAAGGCGTCAGTCGTGTATTGGAGAAATTGAAATTCTCCTTCGAAAATAAAACCCGACAGAAACGATTTAGGTTGAAGTGTGTTCGAAAGCCCAGACTCCTCTTATTTTTATCTCTATAAGCGCAAAAGGCAAGAAAAGCATATTCTTGACTTGGTGGGGAAGCCCTTCAGCTATAAAATGTTTGATGATGGCCGATGTCTTTCCTAACATGATTGAGTGCATGTTTCCATTGCCAATAGAGCTTGCAGGTGGCATTGTGATCAGGTTACAGATTTTTATTCGAAGGTAGAGTGGCCTCCTTAAATTCCTGATCACCATCTGTGCAGAATATCCTTATCACATCCCTCCAACTTACGTACTTGAGAATGCTCTAAAGTTTTCTCATAATGCTGTACTTAATAACCGTAGGAACTGCTGTCTCTACACAACTCTCCCGGACCTAAGCCGATCGAGCTGCGACCTCAAAAGTCGTGCTGCTTTTTTACAAATGCCATGCCCAACGGATAAATTGTGAAAGGAACCCAAATGCAGTTTTAAAAAATTTTGTCAGGCGTGGCTACTGGGGATTTTGTGTTGTTTGGTTTTCGAGGGTGCTTATTTGAACGTTGTGTGTTACTTGCTGCCGCGTCGGATAACACTGTTTAACAAATTTTAACTTTCTTACAAAAATTAAAGTAGCCGCCTTTATAAATTTTGGGTCGCTAAACGCGAGAATCACCATTGATATTATTTCCTGGCTCAGCGTTTTAAGTAATTTCATTTTTTGTATTTTGTATATAACGCTTCGGAACGTCATAATTACGAAAGGTCAAGTAAACCAGACAGACGAAAAATTAGGTAAAAGAGTATTAATAAACTCGACGCCGTTCATTTCTGTCACCGTTCGTCTCATAAATCACGTGATCCTGGGGTAAAAAGCGGTTCCAGGCTCCAACGGCCTCAGTATTGTACATTCCAAAGAGCTGATAACATCATCTTGTCACATATTTCCTAATTTTATTGACGGCTTTGTTCAACAGTGACTTACGGTATGGGTGACTTGGTTCATTTTACGTAAATGTTATGGCTCACTAAATGAGCACCAATTTCCCACCGAACACACAACGAAATTTTTTTGACGGAGTCCTGTTTTTGGTTGCGAATGCGGTCTTGACATCGACCTAGCCATCGATTTTTACGTAAGAGGTTGCTCTATATATTCAACTTTTTGTCACAGGCAAAAACCCTATCCAAAAAAAATCGCAATAATTATTGGCGAAATGCAAAGATTCACAGGGATTCACGCTCTGCTTATGATAGGCGGAGAGATAATGAATCCATGTTCTAAGTTTGGGCTTCTTTCCAAGCCCCTTCGAGTGACGTTGGATTGTCATGCTCTCACATTAAGTTCAGAGCTCAATTGCCTGATGAATACTGCAGGACAACCCTCTAATAAAGCTGCTTCCAACTCAAATGGTCGACCTTTTCAAAGGCTATCCTTGAGGCTTTATTCCCAAATTTCGAAACTTTTTAAACCATCTTCTGCATGTCTGTTCAGTAAAGGCATTTGTTTAATATTTTTGGCAGTTGTTGACGCACTACATCCTTTGTGAAATCGAAACACCGTTGTGTGTCTTATGTGTTCGGCTGATGGCTCTATATTAATTGAAGGGGGAAAATACCCTAGATATATAATCCACAATTGTTTCACTGAAAAGTGTATGGAAGACCACGATGGCCTGATTGCCTCGAGAAACAGATCACCGATTGAAACCTTCCTCTCCAACACAAGTTCAAACTTGTCACAACAGGAAAACAGATAAAATTCAAATTGGTACGGCCTAATATTTACTCACGACGTTGTTATTTTGCAATTTGTTCGTAAACACTTCTGCACAACGATCATTTCATTGTTGTACACATGTCTTTTCACGACCCATTTTTAGAGAGGTCTCGTGCCTTATTGTTTTTACGTCCTGAAAATTTTGTCCAGTGAAATTTTTGCTCCTCACAATTCAGAAGTATAATAAACAATCATGTTCCCATAGGCACCTTTTATATCTGATCAATTTTTATTCGCCTCCTGCACAAATGAGGTTGGAGAGACCAATTTCCCTTCCATTCTTCTCCAAATTATAAAACGTTCTAATGGACTAGGCCAATGGCTAAAGAGTCGATACACAAACAATCGCGATTACCTCTACCCCTCTCACAAAACCTGCACAAAGTTTATCCACAAAGACATAAATTGTTGAAATATTTCATTAGATAAGAATATAATCCTATATTTTCACATCATTCGTCTCAGAGCATCCTGCAATGAAAATTCAACAATTGTACTAACAGTTTTCTTCAGTAGGATTTCACTGTTAGAACAAAACACAGTGATTGAACTGATGACGAAGTTCATTGATGCTTAGAAAACATGTAAATTACAGTTACGCTATGACACGAAGCACTGGTGATTATAGTAACAGTGGGTTAAACTATATTCGCTGAGACTTTTTATCGAGTAATGTAAAGTATTTACTGAGGAAAATGGCAGGAATTGTAATTGCCTTTCATCCTTACATAGTGCTATAAGTGACGTCCGTATCCCCGTTGTTTGATCCCTCTAAAATGAGCGGATTTGCTCTTAATATTTCCGTTTTTGGCCATTTGGGTGCAGGATGCTTGGGAACATTAGGGCGTAGGATGCTCATGAATCAAACTAACTTTAACCGTAAAAGAAATCAAAATACACAGTGAAACTCACATCTTCAGTTTTCTAACTTCTTACATTTTAACTGAGAGGACGCTTCTTCTTCCGCTTCAAGGGAAGGGAGGCAAACTGGACGATAAGCGGCGAGCACAGAACGCTCGCGTGTATCCATTGAAGGAGGCTCTTTCGTGATGTGCCGGCGCTAAAGAGGCCACAGGAGAGCTAGGAGGAACTCGGTTACTCCTGACTTCAGCCAACAGCTGACAATGACGTTAAATATTCGTCATTGAAGTTCGTTTAGATACCGTGCTCGGCAACCGTCTTGAAATCTACATGCATATGTACACTCTGGCAAACTATGCATACGCCTCTCAAACGTCTTCTGTCTGCAGTTTAAGTTAGACTGCTTGAATTTGATCCTTAACGTCTACATTTATTGAATGAATGGAAATAACAAAAGCTCCTGCAACTCTCATTTATTAATAAATGACACCTGTTAGATGATAACTCATGAACTCGAAGTTATATATTAACCTAAATAAATATTTTTTTCTAGACGGCACATTCAGCTGTCTGAATTAATTTTTTTACAGCAGATTCTGCCTCCATCGTTCGCCTTTGAAAATTAATATCAGTCAATTTTCAATATCTTTAACAGGGAAATAATTAATAGCATTAATATCTTCCAATGGAATGAGTTTACGTTTTCCAATACTAGTGAAGTCCACGTCGAAAATTCAGCACAATATGACGCGACCAATTTTGGATCTGCTGTCGCAGCTCAGTATTCTTCTTATCAGATGCGCTAACGTGCCATGGAACAGCTGGTGCTGCTTCCCAGCTCGAGCTTCAGTTGCTGCTCGTCTCCTATCTCCTTTTTGCAGAATCCCACACTGTCAATAACTTACGATAATTTTGGATGTTTTGCCACGTTCTATTACTGCATTTTTTATTTAGTCTAGAAAGCAGAGAAACCAATCCAGACTCATAAATTTCCTTTGCTACATTGACTAAACTTTTGATTCAATAGAAAGAAAAAACTAAACCAAGAAGCTAATCAAAGCATCTTATTTTCGATCCACATTTATTGCTTCTAGCTGTGTGAGCATTGGTCATGAATTCTTGTTATCAGGTGGCATGGAAAAAATTGGCCGTTTCAGTCGGTATGCATTTAAGTTAGTTATAGAGTTGAATTTTTCCCACAATTTAGGTAAACTACTCACATTATAAATATCTGCAGGAGCTCCAGTGCATTTCTGACATTTTATCTGCAACTTATTTTAAAAGTGACAAAGCACATAATTTTGAACATGAAAAAAGAAGACTTGCGATTAATTTTTTTGCGTAACTCCGAGCTCGGCAGCAATGATGCTCAAACTACAGCAAATATCAGTATGGCCTGGGGAGAAGGCTTAACAAGTGAAAGAACAGTACGAAGATGGTTTAAAAAATTTCATGCTGGAGATGAGAGCCTCAAAGATGAAGACAGTAGGCGTCGGATCCCCTTTCTTCACAATGAAGATTTGAAAGCGATTGTCGAGCAAAACCTTTGACACGGTGTCAAAGAAATTTCTCAGCGACTTAGTGTCAGCATTTAAATTTTCTCAGACCATCTGGAGCAAATGCCCAGTTGAAAATCAGCACAGTGTTTTTGGCAGTTTCTTGACGCTTTTGGCAGAGATTAGTGGCGCAGCAGCGCAGTGCAGCGGTCGCTACGTCCGCTTTAGGGCAGACTATCTCTGCCGAGGCTGTCGGCGGCACTCGCGAGAAAGTCTGCTTAGATCTGCCTAGAACTGCTAGAGGCCGCTAGTGGCCACGACTCAAACGAATAAAAAAGGCTCCACACAATCGAATTATCTGCCAAGAACTGCCCTACATTTTCATGCAGTATTTTGGCAGTTCTTGGCAGATAAAATCGATTGTGTGGAGCATTGAATAAACCTGAAATTTTAAAATGGTTCTGCAACAACAGAGAACAAATCACGAAAATTATAAGCTTTTTTGTGCTAATTCCTTGCACACAAGGTGAATAAAAGAACGTCAATGTAGTAAGAGTATTACTGAACTTAAATCCTGCGCCTTTAATCTACACACATTCTTCAGGCTCACTTCCAAATGCTACATGTACTCGTTCTTCCTTCCTGGTAGCGGTCGCGTATTGAGGCAAATCAGGCAGAGCCTCTGTGGAAAAACGCAAAATGGTTATTAGCATATATAACAAACTTCCCATGCGTATTACTTACTTATACAATATACGAATAACGTTGGCTCAAACACATGCGCACATGCACACTTCTACGCATTTATTTTTATGAACAAACAAGTTCAACCTTTCCCGTATATTAGTGATAAGGTGATATTTGATTTCCACGCGAGAACCGATACTGCAGAAGAGACAACAGTAAACTTTCGGTTTTTAATTATGCAAGCAAAAAGTATATATTTAGCATTTGAACACCTCTCCTCCCACGCAGACATATTCGTATATAATATTTGTTTATCTACATATGTGTGTATTTATGTTTTTACAGTGTCCTTCAAACATTTGATTTAATTAGTTAAATCAAATAAAGGCTATCCATGTAGTGTGACAGAAAGGTAATCCTTGCATTACACTTACGTTCAATACAGTTGAAAGCGCGAGTTTCCCTGAAAGCCCATTTCGTTTGCTGAAAAGCTCCTCGTCATGGAATATTTCAGAGTTAATTTCTTGCTCATCAGACACTTCGCGAATGCGGTGGTTGTTTTCGTCAAGGATTCATGCTTCAACTTCTGCAACTCGTTAATCTGTGAAGTTCCGAAAAGAAAATTTAAAATGAGAAATGTAAAAAAAGCCTATACTACACCTTTTTAACTCTAATTTTTAAAATATCAAGTTCAATTTAAAAAAGCTCAAGTTCAATTCAAAAAAGCTCAAGTTCAATTTAAAAAGGTCAATGTCACTTTAAAAAAGCTCAAGTTTAATTTTAAAAATGTCATGTATATTTTAAAAAAGATCAAGTTAAATTTTGAAAAGCTTATGTTTCTAAAATTGCGTACCTCCGTACTATTAATAGTAATAGTAATAAAAACATAATTAAAGTTTATTTGAGAAAATTTACATTGTTTTAATATGCAGTTGAATTACTGTTACACTTTAAAAATAAAAAATTTTTGATTGCCAGCATGCATGAGCCATGTACGCACAGTGCTATGTATAAGAATGGACTTACCATGGCAGGATGAACAGCTACTGTAGACCAAGCAAGTCTTCTTCGGTTTCAGCAGGAGACGGCAAATAGGCCTGCACATTATCGGTGGTTTTGATGGACGGTAGTTCATCCACAGACCTGGTTTTTAGTTGTTTCAACAGCTCATTGTTTTCATAAATCAGCCTTTCTATCTACAAGACTCGCTTCTTCTTAGTTTCTTTAATTTATTTACAAGATCATTCAGCCCGTGTGCCAGGTCAGCCGTCCTGTTAGAAGAAAAATCACAACGCTGTAATACGGACGAGGAAAAAACTGAAATTTTAAGTTATAATTTTAACTCTAATGATGCATTTTCTTCACGATTAGTTCCCCAGATGATGTTTGATAAAGCTAAACCTAAATATACAATACATATTCACATACAAATAGAAATATATATATTTGTATGTATGTGTACATGTGTATGCGTGTATATATGTATTTAAAGTAAAATATTCAATCGAACTCACGTTTCAGACGATTTACATCATTTTTTGTGGAACAGCCATGCAGCAGAATAAGTAGCACCTTCTGTGTCTGTTGTAGACATTGTCGTTCAACATTTTTTCATCGCCCTGTCGTAGTGGCCTGATCGAAAAATCTGAATCAGAAATCAGTGTGCGATGTTTGCTGGGCTAATATAAGAGTGTAGAAATTTTAATATAATTTCGAGGCTTATTTGCATTAAATTTACGCATGAAAATGAATAAAAAAAATTCAAACGCAGAAAACACTGGCGTGCGCTGTGTTCAACGTCTAACGGAAAATGCCTCCTTCTAGGCCATTTTTTGCACTGAATCTAAAATTCATTCTCATTTTTCTCTATAAGATCACGTTAACGATGTAATGGGATATAAAAAAATATCCTAAATTTCGATATAGTTGCAAGTACATGAAACACAATAATCTAAATATTAATCTAAATCTAAGCGACCCTTACCTAGCTCTCTTGCAGTGACGAGCTCAACGTTATGAAGTGGTTGATGTCAGTGACTGTTTAAGATTTACCGTGCACGCTCTGTTGTACAGCATCTACGTGATAAGAAAGAGGGTCTGTTTATAGTAAATAATTTTTTTAAATTACAAGATATGAGACTCAGATCATTGGTTATTCAGTGGATATACCGACATTTTAAAGTGCTTATGGAAATTAGTCTCACACATTAATAATGTACGTAAACATTTCATCATAAACCTGCAACAATGAATGAAGGTAACTTTACATGCATTGATGTACAATTCATTACGGTATATACATCAGAGCACAGAAACAAACAATTAGAGGAGCCGATTGAGTTGATGAGCTGAAACATGAAAGAATTATGAAAGCACACTTGTTTGAAAATAAAACTTTACATTGGATCTGTATTCCACATCAAAAGTATTAAAGATCTGAGAGATTCAGGTGATCTTCCTTGACAGATTCACACTTATGAAACCAATCAGACAATGTACTCACCAATTACAAACTTGTAGAGAGGCAATCTGCAGGAGGGTTGCTTTTTTGAGAAGCCCTTATAAGACTGTAGTTAATGACACAGTTTTGTCAGAAGATGGCGCATTATACTGGCGACTGTACTGGAGAGCTTATTCCCTCCCATCAGTGACAGCTGATGCACCAATATTTCCTTTCGAGCTGGGTCTTTAAGGTCTGCCGCCTGCTTGAGTGACTCAGAGAGTGAATTGAGGCAACTTCGACTTCTTTAATTTCAGCCGCCTAATGTTTCTGCTAGCTTGGATGCACATCTTTCCTTCACACTTTTATGAAAGGCATAATAATACATTTCATTTTTGTAGTGTTTGCACACTAATGCAATTTTAATGAATTAACTGTTAATCAACTGGTCTGAGTCCTAAAAAAGAAAACAGAAGTACTTTTAGAAATAGAGACTGATAGATGAAAAGCATTAATATCATTTATCGTCAGTAATTAAGAATGCACATGTACAGTAGTTACAGTACATATAGCTATCATGTCAAAAACTTGTGGGAATCGAAGAAATTCGAAATAATTAATGAAATAAGAAAAAATAAAATAATATTGAAGTCTTCTCAAATAATGAAATAGTCAGAACTCACATATGTGCGTTGAGATCACACTGCATCACTCAGAAAGCTATCATATATGTAATTATTGAAACATTATATAAAATTATCCAACGTTTAATAAAACAAACTTCAAATGAGAAGCTTTTCAAGCAAATACTACGGACGTTTTTGTCCCCCATGTAAAGTTTTAGTCAAGTTGTAAAATTATCGTTTTTATAAATATTTTCCATCGTGATAAACGATATTCATAACTGTATTCACATCAATAATTGAAAAAATAAATTCTTCAGTGCTTTCCACTCTTTCAATTTTACCGATCCCGTGAGGTCGCCATTGTTTTCGATCGTTCAGAAAACGATTTGTCATGCCCATTATTCGTACCTTTCACTGCATGGTAATTCGACCATGACGCACACTGAATATAGCTTTACATGAAACAATTCATAAAGAACAACTGAATTACAACGGGTTGTACCACAAATGATGCCTACTCCATATGTGATGGTGTATGAAAGCCGTTTCATCTACGCGTAATTCGATTAAATTTTAAGCACAGGGAATGTTCTCTTATCGACAGTACAGTTGTTGCAACCCTAATCAAGCAAAAAATTGGGTAACGCATTTTCTTCAGTTATTTTAAATGATAAACTTCACCTATTGGTGTTTCTAGATAAGGAATGAATGTCCTAACCAGGAAGAGCACAGCTACTCAACCACAACAAACGGTCACTAAATTCAAACTGGCGCCAAATCCGCCAATCATTCATGAGTCATGACTTTAACGTATCGCGCACAAGATGTCCGACTCTAGGACTGCATGAGAAACTAACAGATTAGTCGTTAAAATTATTCGGATAAGAAATGTATATTGTTAATTTTGATAATTTTTAAATGACTGTTTTTACACATTTGAATTGTTTTCGTTGAATGAAACTGTATACTTTGCGATTTATGAAGTTGATTGATGTTAATGTCGGATTATGTAATCAGACTTAACCACAACAACATTCAGACTTCACGTTCATCTATGTATCGTATATGGACATGAAAAATTGCACGGAAGTGACTTGCTCAAGAAAATGATGAATGTCAAATGGGTTTTATGATAGAAATAGGTCTACTTAATGCTATCGTTACGATAAAGGTGATTTTTGTCATCTATGTCTAGAACAGGTTAAGTGACTGAATGTATAGCAATATCAATATATTGGAATTAGTCTACATTGACTAATAATATCAAAAATAATAAAATAAAATTATCATTTTAGAAAACACAGGTGCCAAGCAAAATTTCAAGAACTTAATTAGCCGATATTTGTATTCCACTATTAAAAATAATGAGGAAAAACATAGTTCTGTGCGATCAATAGCCAAATCAATCTGGAAAATACCGATGGGAATTTTAGCAGAAATCGGTGCTGAATGGGTTTTCCATCTACTATATCTGTGGCGGAAACATTGGAAACTCAATTTTTGAAATCACGAAACAAATCCACATGGTGAAAATATCGTGCCTCCACAAACTGGATAAACCATTGCAAAACCAACGATTTTCCATTTCTGATTAGATACCAACCATCAAAATCCTACCTGTCCATGTTGCACTCATATGGGACCCATTTTATCTGTCTGCTAGAGGCGCGGTCACGCAGAAGCAGGGTTGCCAGATGAATCCGTCAGCTCATGGCCACATTTTACGAAAAACGATGGCCAAAACGGCCACAATAAAATATATAGACATTTTTTCATTTAAAAAATCAGAATACTAATGACTTTTTTACTCACTTTGACAATATTCCGTCGAAAGCACCTCCTCGAGATNCAATCTGCAACCCTGCGCAGAAGCTGCAATGAGCAATGAGCTCCTGCTTTGCTTAGGGTTGATCTTGTACGCGTTTGCTTGTGCACCCGATTATGTTCTTGTTTGTAGCACGAGACTCGTGTGCTCGTACTCTCATATCTGCTCGTGTGCTCGTACTCAGATGTGCTCAAGCGCTAATTAAATTGTGTTAAATTAAATTGTGTTAAATTGCAATTACATATATAATCAAATCTAGATTAAACCACATAAGGAATACATTGCCCTCAATCATTTATTTCGACTATTGACATGGGTATTACGATACTCATGTGTTTGTAGCATATAAGAATTCTTACCTCAAGATATTTTAAAAACCAAATATGAGGTTCTTGTATCATCTACGTATATTGGAAATAAAGTGTTTTTCTTTTTTTCTTTTCTTCTTTTCATGTGTTGGAGTGCTCAAGCGCTCATGCGTTGGAGTGCTCAAGTTTTCATTTGCAAGTGCGCGTGAGAACACTCACTAATTCCTGCAAATTCTGCTTAACATGTTCGGCTTAATTATTGCTTAAAACTATAAATAGCGCAGTTTGTTACTGCCTGTTTTCGATCAAGTCATTTACTGCTGCGAACGACGCAGGCCGCTGGAGAAATGTCTGCTTGAATTCGACTGTAGACAATTACTGCTCAGGTCTGCCAAAAAACGCCGTTCGGGTTGACTCCCCTCCATTTTGTCTGCAGGGAACTGCTGATATTCGTCTTAAAACTACGATCACTGCGAAATACTACTAAAAATCTCCCGCCCAACTGCGCTAATTTTCAATTGGGTGGGCGAGGCGGAAAAAGCTAGACAAATGAGTCCCGCATGTGCTCAATGAACATCTTCAAGAACGACGTTCTGAATTGTGTTCCATGCTTTTCTTGCGAAACAATCGAGTTCCAATTCTTGATCGTATAGTCGCCTGTGACGAAAAGTGGATTCTTTATGATAATCGGGAACGATCAAGTCAATGGCTTAATCGTGAAGAAGCACCCAAACACTTTCCAAAATCGAAATTTCTGCTACAGATAATCATGGCGACTGTCAGGTGGTATACAATTGGTGTTGTACATCACAGTTTTCTGAATGGTAATCAGCGCATAGCGGCAGAGGTTTACTGCAATCAACCTGACGAAATGCATACTCACAGAAAATGTGGCCTGCATTGGTAAATCCGCGAGGTTCAATTCTGCTCCATGACAATGCACGCCTCGTGTCCCAAGAATGACTCTTCAAAAGCTGACAGAATTGGGATACGAAACTTGGCTACAGCCACCTTATTCTCCTGATTTTTCTCCCACGGATTACTATTTTTTCATGCAGTAGGACTATTTTTTGAGCAACAAAACATTAACAACCAAAGAAAACGTCGAATCTGTTCTCATGGGTTTCTCAACTTCTAAATCACTAGATCTTTATCGACGCGGCATAAATGGTCTCTCCTTGATAGATGGCAAAACGCATGACTGTTCAAGGTTCATACTTATACGCTTTTGAACATCAAATGTTAGTTATTTGATTTGAAGAGATTTTGTCTCAAATTAACCATTAACTTTCGAACAACGTAACAAATAATTATAACTTTCTCTGGTCCATTTCTCGGAAATTAGTCAAACTTATACAATTAGTCACGGAAACAGCAGACTAAAATAACAATAGTATTGGAAAAAATTGAAATAAACTTACATTGCACATACTTTAGGTACAAGTCAATGGTGTTCTTGAAACTGAAATAATTTTCCACTGATTCTTTACCAGTCTATGTTGAATAAATTTCTCCGATCATTTACAGTACGCAATCGCTTTTTGACTCATATATACAGCCGTTCAAAATAGAGAAAACGGCTGGCATCAATGAATTTCCATGAGCTTCTAATTTCAACTTATGTACTCTGCGTGAATAATTTCAACACCGTCTGTTGATAAAACAGAACTGATGAATCATTGAACTGATGTTTCCAACGTTTAAATTTAGGCACGCATCATTGTGTTTGCCTCAGAATCTGTAGAATCCTCAGAATCTGCTATGCTGCTCGACAATATCTTTAAGACAGATCCAACGGAATTTCTTACCGGAGTAATTACCTCTGACTTATCAGATAATTTTCCAGTTTTTCTTATTAAGAAAAATATCTATGTCACTTGCACCAAGCCACGGGCTGAAACTTACTCATATCGCAAAGTAAACGAATCAAATTGGGAGAAATGCGCACCGTTCTAGAAGAACCAATACCAACATTGCACATCTCTCAACAAAACAATAATGCGACGAACATTGATGAAGCAGTAGTAAACTTGACTGAAACTATAATGACCGCATACAATCAGCGTTGTTCAATTGTAACTCGTACAATTACACCGAAAAATAGACAAAAGCTCTGGATTACTGAAGACATTGTGACAAACATAAAGAAACGTCAAGCGTACCAAGCCCTACTTTGCGAAGGGCGAATATCTAGAGAAATATATAACAGATTCAGAAACTATATGACAAACCAGATAATGACAAAAAAAACTACTTTACGCTCAAGTTACTCATTTAAAACTGACATAAAATAAACTTGGCGCCTACTTAATCCTTGCTATAAACCGAATAATGCCGATAAGAAAACGATGGAGTCTATTGTTCAAGATTATGTAAAACACCATGAAAAGAAAGATATTGCTAATCTTTTTAACAATTTCTTCAGAAACGTTGGGAAAAATAGAGTTGACAATTTTCCGAGCGAACCTACTGATCACCCGGAATACATGGAACATGTTCGTGAACAGAACTCTTTTTTTTTCTTTACGGCTACCAACTCTTCCGATGTAATTGAGTGCATAAACAACCTGAAAAATAAACCGAGTGGATTACAAACGTTTTCGACTAAAGTACTTAAAGTTATTGCTGATATTGTAGCACCACTCATATACAATATTATTAACCTGTCTCTCCTCCTAGGCACTTTCCCGAACTCCCTCAAAGTTGCTAGAGTAACCTCTATTTTTAAAAGTGGCGAAAAAACCTGCGTAAACAATGATAGACCTATTTCTATGCTACCAATTATTAGCAAAGTATTCGAGAAAAGTATATTCTTGTTTTGAAAAAAAATGAATTTCTCTACGATAAATAATTTGGTTTTCGCTCTAAAAAATCAACAACACAAGCTATATCAAATCATTTACAATACCTTTATTCTAATATAAATAAAGGAAAGCTTTCGTTCTCTGTATTTCTTGACTTTTGAAAAGCATTCGATTGTGCGGACAATTAATATTACTCTCGAAACTAAATTGTTATGGCATTCGATAGGTTCAGATCATTCCAAACAAATCGGAAGCAATACGTTGTCATTGACGATGCAAAATCGGACCTACAAACAAATAGCCATGGCGCTCCAAAAAGAATCTGTCGTTGGGCCTCTTCTATTTCTAATATTTATCAATGATATTTTTAATTAAATCAACATCATTTTTCCAATTCGTACATTTTGACGATGACAGCACGCTTTCTACGATCATTCCAAACCAAAATCCCGCTCTTATTGCGAAGAGTATAAATAACGAACTCCATAAGTTTCATTATGACTTAATAAAATAAGCCTCAATATCGATAGAACAAAAGATATTACATTCTCACACGAGAAAAATTAATCTCTCCCACGTATTAAAATCAGCGATGGTAAAATCGAAGAAACCAACTCATGTAAGTTCCTGGGCATCATAATAGATAAACATTTGACCTTCAGAGAGCACACCGCTCATATGAGGACTAAGTTAGCTCAATCCGTCGGAATCCTCCTTGCAAAAAGCCTTGCAAATCCTTTACCGAACGCTCATTTCACCATAGTTACAATACGGAATAGAAGCATGGCATGGAACTGATAAAAAAAACAATATACTTTTTATTCTGCTAAAAAGAGCCACCAGAGCGGTAAGGAAACTAGAATAAAATGCTCACACAAATGATTCATATAAAAGTTTACAAATACTTAAACTTACGGTTCTCTAAAACTTCTCCTTATGCAATTTCATATGTAAAACATTGACCAATGATGGCGACAATACCCTCAAATAACTATTAACTGCACAAACTGGTCATCACGACCATTTAATCCATAATAGAAGTAACTTCATGCTTCCTTATTATTCGAACACTCAGTCACAACACAGTATCCTCTTCGTTGGAACCAACACCTGAAACTCAATCCCTGCGGAGATCCGCGGATGTAATTCTTACAAAATATTCAAAATAAATCTGGAATATCATTTCCTATCAGAATATTAGTCTTGTAAGATAACCAAGTCAAATCTTGTTTCCTACATGACTGGTCCTGATAGGGTAATATGCCATGGCTAATATCGTTGATCCTCAGTCTGCTCTTGAATTTTTTACAGAATATACTGTTAACATCTAGCCCATGTAAACTATTTTGTAAAATGAAGCATCGAATGTCGACTTAACTATTTCATTGATCAGTCTAATGCGTAACATTGATCAGTCTAATGTGTAACTAGGTTAAATGAATTATGTCAAACATTATTGTACACCTTAGAATAACGTTGATGGTAGGATGCCCTAGAAGTCGCTGACCTTATTCGGGCCCACAGGTATCTCTACTCGTATACTCATATTTGACCATTGTACTAGACTTAAGAAACAATCTACCTCTGTATCGCTTGTAGCAAATAAATTGTTTAAATTGTGTTCACGATCGGGTCTAATTCAAGACGAATGAGTAAGAATTCCTTTCAACTAACGCATATTAATGTCAAAACCTGGAGGGGACCCAAAAGTGTTCCATGAGAAACTCCATGGTTAATAGTAGTTCTGATCGGACCATACCAATTACAACACATGGTTTTCAATTTGTTGTGTATGAGTTGGAGCAGTTTTGAGTAACCACTCTAATGCCGTAGCATTGCAACTTCGAGAGTAATATTTGTTTGCTTCCGAAAATCGAGAAACGAAGCGAAACCATATGTAAAACAATTTGAAGATAAGACATCGAAGATGATTTAAAATGGCCTGCTTTGTCGACTTTTGAAGATCTGAAGTCAAATGACTTGTCATAAAGAAATTTTTTTTGTGCAAGGTATATGTACACTTTCTTGTATTTTTTTAAGCATTTTCGTGAAAATAATAGCCATTTAATTTGTAATTCTTATGATTCTATCACCATGTTAAAAGTGAGTTACACGGGTGATTTAAAGAGATTTTAGGAAATTTCCCAACTTTGGGAAAGTTCACTGAGAACAGTTATCATTCATTTTATTTATTTCCAAGTTGTATATACATTCATGAACATCAGACGCATGAGTTGAATAAAAAAGAAAGAATTGTTTTCGCGAAATTTATTCCAGTAATTCTAGTGGAAAGTTTGGTCAATAATGATTTTATCAGCAGCGTTTTTCGCCCAGTTAACAGAGAATTTAGTTGGTTGATTTAGAATTTCAGTTTCTTCTTGAATTGTTACATTTTCTTGAAGAATGGATACGATTTTCCTGGCCTAATTATTTGTGACTTATAAACAGAATTGAACGAACCCCATTGTTGTTCAAAATCGTTTTTGAATTGGGAAAAGGTGAGCATGAGGTTAATTTTCTTGATATTTTTTACCTGATTTCTTACATAGACTTTAAACCTTGTATACACTGTCTGTGATGATTTCCCATCATGAGTCAATGTAAGTTATGGTAGGCGCTGTCTTACATTGATGTCACGAACTGTTTAAATTAATGCCTAAATTGTGTTTTTTAGAAATTTTTTCAAGAAGTTTTAGAAATGTCGTTTTTGGGACTGGGTTATGTGTGTTGTATCAATGTGTGTGATTGTATCATCGATTTTGGGGGCTTGTGTTGTGTGTGGTCAGCTTTTGAGAGACATTCGAGAGTTTCAAGAACAGATGCCAAAGAAGGTAATTTATTACAAACGCTTGAAAAGGAAACGAGCAGTCAGGTTTTTTTCAGACGCTCGAGTTTTACTGAGAGTGCAGAAAAAGGTCTCAAGTCTGAAGATTTAAAAAGAGGAGAATACTATCGTCAGGGTGACCAATAGAAACATCTCACATTTTGACGAAGGCGGGTTTAAGGGGACGTCTATCCGAAGGGGATAGACGTCCGCGGGTTTAAGGGGACGTCTATTTTGACGTCTACCCAGAATCCGAATTTTTTTTATTGCTTCATTCGTGAGAGATATGCTTACTTCACAAGCTCTCAAATTTGCAGAACGATCTGAGCACCGTAAGTGGGATAAATGGGGTTGGGAAGGGGGGGGGGGGGGGAGGGGTCCAATCAGCAGCCAGCGGCGACCAGCAAGTGTATGTGACACGCCCCTGAATTTTTTTGTGATTTTTATTGCTTTACTCAATTCAGAAGTCCTTATTTTACGAGCTAGCAAAAATTCAGAACGTTCTGTGCTTGTTGAGAGAGGAAACGGGGAGAGGAGGGTGGATTCGAATGCAGCTGCAAGCTCCGGACAGTCACCGCATTAGACACGAACCAGAAATATCTGGATTTTGTTTTGTTGGTCTATTCGACGCAGAACTCCTTACTTTACAATCTAGCAAAGCTTCACAACGTTCTTTGCTCCGTGAGAGGGGAAACGAAGGTGGGAAGGGGAGGAGCGCAGCGAGGAGGACGCCGCAGCGTGAGCTCTTGGAGCGATGATACGTATCTGTGATACCAGTTCCATACGTATCTGTGATAACTGTGGTACCAGTTCCTTCAAGGAACAACGAAAAACGCGCAAGAATAGATATTCATTTGTTCAGGAAGCTTTCAGAACATCAACCGCGTCAATTATTCCAAGCAATTTAGCTTGCAAATGAAAAAATGAAAAATTGTAAAAAAATGCGCTTCCTGAACAGTTGAAGGTAGAAAGTTCAAAAGCTATCTCCTCCAAAATTTATTTTCATCGAGCAATGATTTAGGTATTGAATGCGCAAAAAGTTGCTGCATAGCTGAACGTGGTTTCGCTTTGAAATTAACAGTAATTTTTTAGTTACGTTGAAAAATCTACGGAAAAATGCATGATTTATAAAAAAATTAATTTCAAATTTAAAAAAAATGCCTATTTCAAAACGGACCGACGTCCAGCAATGCAACCACTTTTTGCGCATTCAACGAGACCTAAATCATTGCTTTACGATAATAACTTTCGGTGGAGATTCAAACTCTGAAATGGGAAACATTACTGCATGATCATGCCCTATTATCCAGACATTGCACCTTCAGACTTCCATCTACCTGAGAGTCTGGACGATCATTTAAGGGGAAAAACTATGGAACACAGAAGCGAAATTTAGAATGAATTGAAGCTCATCTTTCATTTAAAAAACAATAATTTCTATGAATGAGGCATTAAAAAACTGTCAAATAGGTGGGAAGAAGGCACTACTAACGATTGAGGATATGTTGCTGAATAAATAAATGTTGTTTGATATATTTTTACTTGCCTTTTCATACTAGTGAAAAACAGATGTAACTCACGATACGTCGCAAGGAGAAGCATCGCTCAACATTCATCTATTAACACGATAACCGCGATGGGTTAAACTGAAGTTCAATATTCAACTCAAATTGAAAGCCAGCTGTAATGAGCGATTTTGGAAATAGCAAACATCAACTGGATCGTGCTTTCATTTAGCTTTCATTAAGTATTTATGAAAATTGAGTAAATGACTACTGGTCGGGTAGCAGCATTATGAAAATTTCCTCCGTGTACACCGGCTCACATCGAGGCCAACATGTTTATGTTTGTTTAAACAGAAAATATCAATTATAAAAATCTTTCTTATGAGATAAATGTAGCGTTAAAAAAAGAGTAACCAGCGTTGCAAACAATGATGTAAGTGGTTACATATTGATTATTATAAATATACAATTAAATATAGAAAACAGACATGTGTGACCATTGTTTGATGTGATGGTCACGTTAAAATATCACAAGTTAATAGCTCGATTAATATTAGAAGCTCAACAATGCCGACATGGGTCCGAGTGAGTTTGATAAAATTGTCTGAATAAATATCTCGATTACATTGAATTGTTTGAAAAATTTCGGTAAGTGAATGATACGTGCATATCCGGTCTGAAATATCTCGCAAAAGAAAGGCGAAATAAAGGTGTTTATAAATCTGCACTCAAAAGGGATACAGCGATTGTACATAGAGTGCATGCTTGCGGAAGGCTCGGTTTCTTTTACCTACTTCTACTAACGTCATTGTAAAAAAACTAAATCATTCGGAAAATTTGTCTTCCCGTTGTCAAATTGGAAACCAACGGCAGAATAGAAATGAACAGAGCGAGCATCCAAACGTGGTGATAGAAAAATGAGAATAGTGGGTAAAGGATGTAATCATTGTGCGACTTGTTATTTATATGCACTTGTATTACATGCAACTGTATACTGTAATTGACGAGTAAAAGTCTGCGATCCTCCGCTTTCAAATATTAATAACTAAAGTTTGTATTTGCGGAAGCAAATTGGCTGGCCAATATTAGGCTTTCATAAGTGTTATAAATGATATGTATCAAAATCGTAATCGCGAGCTCTTAGTATAGTGATCGACTAATAGGATACAGTTTGGATGAGTACAGTTGCGTAGAGAATTCAGTCACACGTATTTCGTCCCCAGCATATTTAAACAACAGGTTCTGCATCAAAAATACAGAAAAACCCTACGCAAAAATGAGTTGTGGAGTTGTAAGTCTGTCTAACCCGATCTTGGAGAGTACCTGTAATAATTACAATTTTGCTTTCCAGGCTTATGGTGGTGTACAGTTATGATAATGCAGTGTTTATGTTATACTCCTGATAATTACATAATCATTTATATGTTTGCGTGGAGGTGCCCTATCCTTCCAATCTGAAATTCGATAGTTAATGCGCAAATTAGCAAGGGGGGAAGCGTCTCGTTACAGTAAATTTAGTTTAAGTGTATTAGCCTTATTTTTGGCGCTAAAATCCTGTTCATTCCAGTTGAACAAGCACATCGGTTGATTACATTCCTGATCGTTGATGGCATGCCGCGGTATGCATACAAATAATAGGGATTATGATCACAGCTCATGGGGCCGCCTGAGCACAGAACACCATAGCCAACTCTGCTACCCTCGCTCCAGTTCTGGCCCAAACTTGTCGAGAGCATGTGGGTCAGTGGTTGTGGGGCGGGGACAAGCTTCACTATTCAAGAACTTTTGTTAATTTCAGATGGGGCCAGTTAAGACGGGTTAGATGATGGTAAACTACTACCGCTTTTCGTGTAAGAAGGTCGATCGTAGATAGAGATGAGCTTCTTTCAAAGTCTTAGAAGTATCTAAGTTGTTCATTTGATATCGATTTACATAAATAGTAAAATGAGTTCTCAAATTTTTTTCTTTGGCGTACATGAGTGGAATGATTCATTAACGGATTATTCAAGAAAAATACAAATACACACCATGTTTTCATTTTTTGGAAAAGTCGTTTTCAGTAAAAACAGAGTAATCATTTTTCAAGATAAGTATTTTATAGATTTACATTTCTTTTGTTTTGACGTCACTTATGAATTAGCTTCCCATGTTGAATACTTAATTTATGATCCAGAGCTGTTGACATTTCAGGATTCTGAATCATCAGTTGTGAAAGAACTGAATGAACTGTGATACAGCTAAAGGAGCTGTGAAGAGCGAAATAAGCTGGGATACAACTGGATGCGCTGTCTTAAGCGACCGTAGTGTGGTTTAGAGGTCTAACCCGTGGCCACTAGACGCGTATAATGAGACAACGGAAAACATTATTCCATCCTGTTGCCACTACAGGAAAGATGAAAATTCCTTATGCTCGCAAAACATGTTAAGCGACATTACATTAGGCGCATTTGTGCATCAAAAACTAATAAATTACTTGATAACCCAAAAAACCCAAAATGCAGAATGAAATGAGAAGGGTTTAGCTGATGTCCTTGACCTAGAAACTTGTTCAACGATCTTGGTGTGTCGAAATTATTGAAGGCTTTAAAGATCACTTGCTACCTCACCAGGGGTTACGAAGCTTTGATGGGGGTTGCTTAGTTTCAGTAGCTGTGGCTTGGGATCTAATTAATTTGAAACACAAACAGACATTGGACCTGTTTGCGTTTTACTTAACGGATACTGATAGAGATTTAGATGGAGATTTCGTCAGCGGCGAGCTTGTGGGCGACTGATCACGCTTCAAGACTCTGGGAACCCGGCTTGTGAAGCTCAGAGTGTTCCAGTCTTTAATTAATTCTTCTAAGTATTGAATTTGTAAATATTCATATAGATCATGAGCCCATTCATGAAAAGTACTTGGCAAATAGGAAAGAAAGATTT
This sequence comes from Platorchestia sp. MABIK, assembly GCA_014220935.1. NCBI lineage: Eukaryota > Metazoa > Arthropoda > Malacostraca > Amphipoda > Talitridae > Platorchestia > Platorchestia sp. MABIK. The sequence continues at coordinate 51,335 of JACJUY010002570.1, read as the reverse complement.
TGAATCGTGTTAAGAAAAGATTTGAATTGTATTCTTTATTTTTCAATCTCCTATGAATAACTGAGATGTCATAATTTGTATAAGGTTGATTGCGAAGGAGTATTACTCAACTAGCTACATTCAGCAAACCAGCAGTCTGCATTTCCCTCATGGTATTCACTTGAATTAAGTAAAATGTTATCGCCTCACTGTCGATTTCATTATTGGATATAGGTGTAAGACACCACTCTACTCTTTTAACCAAAAAATATACATTAACACCTAATTCTCGGGATTATTTCATTTATTTCTCTCAGTAGATAGAAGCAAAATACATCGGAAAATCAGTGAGGAACATCAGTGTGGATCAAATTTCAGCGTTTTAGGAACAATGAAGCTTCTAACTCTCGGGCTGCTCGCCTACATCTTGACACCCTATGATTCCGAAGGCGTCATCTCGGCATTATTTGCTAAAGTGAGTTTTTTCATTGCAAATAAAACTAAGTTAATGTCTCGAAAAAAAATGGTCAATGCTTGCTAGATATTAAAGAATGGATGTTGAAGCATTCATTATGTACTGATCATGAATGCACATGAACGCATGAATTGAATGCACGGTAAATTTTTGAAAACGTGTAAACCTTACCGTACTTTATTCAGTAAAGACGAGTAACCTGCTGAAAATAAATTTCAGTACTCTCCAGGATTTTTATTTCAACCGTTTTCTTTGCATTTTATAACCACAGACCAATTTTGTTTTGAGCCCACGTGCATTCGTTCGATTTCACCTCAATACTGAATTGAAGCTGGACCAACTTGTAGATGTGCTGTGAAACATATCTTTTGATATAATAACTTTCAAAAATATTCAACTCATACTAGTGTACTTGGCGTAATTACTCATCTACTGCTGCTAGGAAGTTAGGCTGATGTGCTCTACATGGGGTCGCTTGTGACACAACGTTTTTGAAGGAGATTATAGGAGCGAGAGTAATTGAGCGACATTATAATAGTGAGACCAATTAGGTGAGGCTATATGAGCGAGCTGATATTGGTGAGGCTATACGAGCGAGCTTATATTGGTGAGGATATTCGAGCGAGTCTGTTGAAGAAGACTACATGTATAATCGAAATTATACAAACATTACTATAGAAGCTAGCCTGATTAAACGAGACTATACTTGTCCGGCAGTTTGTTTGAGAATAAATGAGAGAGAATGCATAAACAAAACTATAATAGTGAGACTATGTGGTTGAGATGAAATGTTAGAAAATAAATATGTGAAACTGAATGAGCAAGACAGTGTAAGTGGGACAATATGAACGAGACTTTATCAGTGCATTTGAGCGAAACCATGTGAGCAACATTATGTAGCAGAAGCTACATGATAGTGGCTTGAGAAGTAATTTTATAAGCCAGCCTACATTAATCGGTTGTATTTGAAAAAAAAACGTTAATAAAAGAATCTCCAGTATAGTACTGTGTTCATTGTGTCATTTATATTGTTAGATCAAACAGTATGATCGAGACTTCTTGGCAGAGAGGAATATGAATACTTACTATTAAAATTCGTTAGGAGCAAAATAAATGCATTGTGCTCCAAATATCATCTCTAGCAACTTGTTTATGACTGAGAAAAATTTTTCAGTTTTTCAGCGATTCGATCACTATATGTATAGTTCTTCAAGTTATACGAGAAAGAGTTTAAAAACCCTCTACTAACTACCGTGCCAGAATTAAATTCTTTCAGTGAGTGTCAGTGTGATCTACTTTACGAAAGGCTTTAGGTTTTATTCGGGTTTTAAACCCCCAACAAGGGTCTTTCACATACAACGTACAATGAAACTTCACGTGAATTGAAATAAACCATCGTTTATCTGGACTGCGATTAGCTGGTATTCAATACTTGTTACGTCTGAGACTTTAGGAAAAATTTCATCATTTTACTATTTTTTAGCTCTTATTTACTGGTAAAATCTAAGAAGGTTTGCATTAATGTCAATTCTCCAAATTACGAAAGAAAATATAATTATTCGAGAGTAAAACTATTACAACAACGTCAGATTAGCGGCGCATTTAGACATGCACATTCAACTCTTGTGTGTGTGATCGGTAGGACAGTCAATTGCACGACTTCTAAAACTAAGTTCATCAAGCACTCTGTTGAGCAAACTATGATATGATATGAGATTGAGGCAGCTTAAATAAACCATTTTGCTCAATATAACCTGTGGTCGAAAACACTTCGTTAAAAAGATTGTAGGACTTGAAATTTGATGTGTGTTAGAGAAAAATTACCATTTCAAGAGTAGGAGGAAAATGAATTGTAGAAGTTAAATGGGCGTATTTATTTTGAACTCATGAAACAGAATGAAATCCTAGATTGAGCGCATGAAACAATTTTTTTTGTTAGGCAGTCATTGGGCACTCCGTATCCTAATCGCTGGATTGGCCACGGCCAATCCGGCCATGGCCACCAAGGTCTCCTGATTTTACACCTCTAGATTTCTAGTTGTGGAGTCATTTGAAGAGTTTGATACACGAATCATCAATAATTCATTCTAAAAAGGAGCTCATCGGTAAAACAGTTGATGTACGAGTATTTGCAAGGACTTGTTAAACTCATGGTGTCTTCGATTGCGTCCCGGTGAACCTTTGCAGCGGCGTTTGAACGCCTGCTTCGCAACAGATGAACATCACGTTGAACACCTTTTGCAAAAACCTAATCTTGCTTTGAAAATTTGTTTCTAATAGCCATAATAACTAAGGCTATTATTCTGGTCCTTTTTTCATACTAAAATTGCTTTCCCTTCTACATTTCATTTTCCCGCCAATCTCAAAATATGAATTTTCCTCCTGTTCATTTCTAAGTGGCTCGATTATTGACATTTGCATTGTTCAAAAAATGCATTTCAGTACCGAAAAACAGGTCTTTTCATTTGCAAGTTAAATTGCTCCGAGAAATCAGCGCAGTTGACGTTATGAAAGCTATTCTGAAATATTGGCTTGACTTTGGCTATCTTTCATCGAAGTATTTTGTGGTTTCTTGAAGAAACCGGCACCACAAGTGGTACCAGGGGCCAGGTAATGAGCGAGACGCGGGTGAGGCTCAGAAGAAACGCATCGCTCAGGTGCACCTGAGGTGTGCTTCAATCCTAACTAAACTTAACAGATGCAGTACCAGCTACTCTGAGCTTGACAGGCAGATTCAGCTGGTCGTTTGACATCGTAATCGCTTCGGCATTCATGTCACACTGAGCTCTTCTGCGGCCAGCACCCCAGCAGTCCAATATATGTCTACAGAACAGGAGGGGAGGTCCATGGGAGGTACCGAGCACTCCACGTTGCCAAATCGTAAAAGTTCTTGAACAGCTGAATGATAAATACAAATGTCTTTAGAAATAAACAGTCGGTGAGCAATATCTAGGTGAAATGATATGGCACATGAGCGCGCCTTGCGACCCTTCCCGCCGCTCCTTCTCCCCCCGTTTACTCGCCTTAGGTGCTTCAGATGCTTCCAAATTTTTCACTGCTTATCAACTGCGCATTGCTCTTGCGAATTAAGCAATAAAATAAAATTCGGCATATATCGGACTTCCGACTAGATGGTCTTCTTAAAGGTATAGACCCATTTTTCTTAAAAGGACGACATGCTGCCCAAGCAGAGTGAGCTCAAAGTTAATGTTAATGCGCGAACGCGAAAGCGTCACAAGTAATGCTAATTTAAGCGATTTAATGTTAATGCAGATCTGGTAGAAGTTCAAACACGCTTAATTATATAGAGTTAAATTTAAAAAAAAAGACGCAGCTGCAAAACAAAAAATGAAGAACAGAAAGATTTAATCTCCACACTTTCAAAATTCTTATCGGCAACTAAGACCGGCGATCTGAAGAAAACTTCTTCTCCCGCAAAGCCGCGATCAGAAATACGGAAGATTTTAAACAATATAGTGCAAATGCACAAGGCTCTGGGGCTGTTTGAGGACATTTTCAAAACGTTAAATAAACAATGACATTTGACCAAAAATGAAAATATTTCTATCAAATTTATTCAAATTCTCTTGATGATTCTTCCTCATTAAGAAATTTAATGGAATTACCTATGATTTCAATGACTGTTTTTAATCTGGTCCGAAACAGTTGACAAACTGGAATTCAATGGTCTTTATTCATTTCGGAGATCACCCGGACACTGACAATGGTATTGTGAGGCTGTCGACTAGTCTCCCTTTCAACGACGCTGTACACGTAATAGTCCATTGAATTTAGAATTGAAAGGGGAACATGATCATAAAAATCCTCATATAGGTTTTGGGTTTCTATGGCTTCGCGAGAAGGTGCTGAGTCTTGCTGTAAACTTATGGCTTTCAATGCGATACTTTACTTTACCTTTCCATGGCTTAACAAATGTTTTTAGAACATCAATGTATCCTGCAGCATTGCCTCTGAGACCGATTTTTCGTGAAGATTTCAATTGTGGGAAAAATTTTCCCACTACCGCTTGGGCGTCTCTGAGGTGGCGTTGTTCTCTCAGCCTTTCTGTATAGGTGTCGGGTCGCGCTTGGGGCAAAAGCTGGGTGCAGCCCCCATTCTACCACCGCAACCATCACACACACCACCACCACCGGTGACGCATGCCAGATACAGCCATTCTACAGACCATTATTTATCGAACTACCGGTTTATTTTGAAAAAAAGGCTACAATACTGCAAGTTGGAGAATTATATATTGTTGTTGCAATTTTCGTCGCGATAAGTTGAGAGAATGCTATTGGTATTTCATTCTATTGCAAAAAATTTAAAATAATAGATATTGAGCGCCCGAACTTTAGTGACACTGAACGAACTAACTGGAGAGTAAGTACCATAAGCAGACTTTTCGAGAAAGTTCGTTTAGTGTCACAATAGTTCGTCGTCATGCGAAGTAAACAATAATTTATGTTAAGAAAACTGTCGTTTTTTAGTTATTACATAATTAAGTTAATGTTATTGCTATCTGTTGGCTGATAACTGTACGTAGCCAACGTTAGTTTCAATATATATATATAAAGGAAATAAGAAAACAGAACACAGTAGTCATTGTTAGTTTTTTAAGGAATTTTAGCATTAGCCTTGTCTTTGTTGATATTTTAGCTTGGTCACCTTTTCTTAATGTGGGAAATGCGACCGGCTCTCAATAGTGCAGCCTTTCTTCGTGATACTCCAGCCTTCCTCTTTGCCACGCTTGTCGGTTTGCACGTAATCTTTTCGCCAAGGGACCTCTTGTTGAAAATTGTGCTGCCTGCAGTGTGAAGAAAAGTTGCTTGATGAGATCTGGTTTTAATTTTTCTTAATCGCAACTAAAAACACTGATATCCCCTTCTAACCTCAGATGAATCTAGCTAATATTGCGTGTTTTTGAACAGTTCTAATGTCGAATCTGGCTCAGATGAAGTCCCTTTAGAAGTATTCTGCAGGCAAGAGTCGGTTTGCACGTAATCTTTTCTCCAAGGGACCTCTTGTTGAAAATTGTGCTGCCTGCAGTGTGAAGAAAAGTTGCTTGATGAGATTTGGTTTTGATTTTTCTTAATCGCAACTAAAAACACTGATATCCCCTTCTAACCTCAGATGTATCTGGCTTCGTCACACTCACACTCAGAAGCAGACACTCACACATCCTGTGTCTGCTTCTACACCCAAGAGTAGATATGCAGTCACAGTTACTTTCTGCTGTTTTGAAATCCTTTCATCCGCAGGCACCTTTTCTTACAGTTGTGTGCAGTGCACATCATCGTATGTCGGCATGACGTCACTGAATTTTTATATCACAATGGCAGAGCATCGGGGTAGAAGCTTCCTAATTAAGGGGCTTTCACACGATCAGTTCTTCTGTCAGTCACACTCACACTCACGGCTCCGCAACACCATATTTGGGCATGCGTGCTCTCTTCGCTCTCTATTCGGCACTCATTGACGGCTTGGCTTGACTGTCGCTTTGCTCCTGTTTGCGTGTCAGTGTCTGCCCGCCCGGAGTCTAGTGAGGATGTATGCGATTGCTCTCCCGTGTCAAATGGTCTTCGCGTGGTCTCAATAATAAATTAGCTATTTTCATGAGCAGTCTGCTTTGTAGAAAGTGCAAAGCAACGAATACAAGAGCTGAGATATAAGAAGCAAGTCGCTCAAATTTGTTAATGAAGCAACACAGTATTAGTTTCATGAGAATGGCTTGAAGAAAAAAATTAATCCATTTCGAAGATAGTTTAGGAAAATTTTAGAGCATTTGCTTCCAAGAAATCTATTATTTTCCTAGGGGTAGCACCTAATTCAATGGTGCGTACTTTTCCAGTATTCATAATGATGCGGGAAACAATGGTTAATTTGTTACAAGCGTATCATAATGCATTCGTCCTGTTGCAGCGTCAGTGTCATTTACACAAAATTTTCAATCTTATTTATAATTCACTCAAGAAATACGGCAAAGGCACATTATTTTTGTTTATTAGAATGAAAAAATTCAATATGTAGCCGTAAGTGCGATTTCAACAATTTATCCGGCATTTTCAAAATAACACAAAAAATTTTTTACATGAATTCTCCTTAACATATAATTTCAGCATGTAAATGTTTCGTGAAATTAATCTAAACGTTTATTAGTTTACCCGAACTGCTGTCACATTCAAGTCTTCAATTTTCAAAACAAATTCTTCCGAGAAATTGTTTTGGTCCTTCACCAAACTTGTTTGTTATCATTTGCGTTGATGAACGCTTGTTATCATTTACGTTTCTGTCATCCAGAATGTTAGTCCATCAATTTCCACGAGTTAACCCTTTGCTTCCCGACGGGAACTCCAGTTCCTGTCGTGACCTCGTTTTCCAGTTTAGGGAAATTGACGAAATTTCAGGGTAATTCAACTAGTAGGGAAATTATTTGAAGTAAATGACAAAATTAGGGAAATTAATAATATTCCTGCAACCATGTTTTAGACACTCCAGAAGTTTGACACGTTCAATTTGCTATTGATATCCACTCAATGTAAGCTTCATGGTCTATGCAATACATTTAATACCTTTTTATTTAACTTGAGCAAGTTTTTCATATGAACATGTATTTACAGATAAAATACAGCAAAATCTAAATTGATATCTTTTCTCAGATTTTTCCGCAATTTTTCTTGGCATGGAAGCATACATTTTTAAAGCATAATTTTTTTTAATTTAATACTTTGACCACGGAGTAAGACAAATGTGTACCACTAGGTAAATTGTTCATACACGCACCAATGTAAATGTATAAAATTTCAAACCATTTTGCGACCTTTTTTGAAGGAATTTTATCTTACCATGAAAATATTATTGAGCTCTTACATTTTGTACATTTCTTACAAAGGCCCAGGGGGACAATGTGAGGGCCCGAGCTAATGGTTAGGTAGGCTTTCTTTTTGTTAAAATAACATAGGTTTTTGTTTTGCTACAGACCAACTTTTTTTCGGTTCACTGCTGTCCTGTTTTTTCAAAACCTACTACTTTCTTCTTCAACTTTGATCTTGTTTCATGAACTTCTCTCATCTTACTGTTTCTATGCCCTTTCTGCATAGATTCCACGTTCCCTTAACTCCATACTAAATGGTGCTTTCTTCCTTCCTCTCTTTGGATCGCCTTTGTTGCGGATAGGGAGGCTTAAATTAACTAATAATCTTATCTAATCTTTTCACAAATTAACAAAATCAACTTTACAACACGCGCAATCGTAGTCAACGTGTTAGAAAGGAAGTAAGCACCTGCTTATGCAGAAAAATAAACATGCTAGGGTAATTTTGCTGATATTCCAGGGTAATGACTAAAATTACCTAAGAAAATTTTTCCCTTAACAATTAGAGTGTTGGGAAGGATAGGGTTAAATCGTGTTCGCCATCTTGTTTCCAGGGTGCTATTATTCTCAGGATCGTTCTGATTGTGAAATACTGAAAATATTTCCCAAGTTGATTACGCACGATGATGAGGCTGAATGATGCTGATATGCCCTTTCAATTGGTTTTCATTTCATCTATGTAAATAAATATTTATAATTTTATGCGCACTCAAAGCAGGTTTTTACGATTTGATAAACACTTCTGGACTGTGGCTGGTTTGACTGAAATAAATAATCTCTTAAAGGGAAAGATGCAAATTGTATGGGGTAAATGAAATTGTACTGCGTAATTTTTTCTCCACTCAGTGTATTGTATCAGCTAATTCTTCCAGATTGAAGGAAACTACTCGTTGAAGAACTGTTACTTGAAGACTTACAAGCCGGCCACCCTAAAGCCATTTGGACTCGCCTGGGTCTGCAGTCGAGGATGCATGACCACGACAAACTGTCGCTTCTTCTGCCTACGTAAAGGTGAGCACCTTCATTTGACAAAACAAACTTCCAAAATTATACCTTGAGTTTGAGTAACAAAAGCTCCATCTCGCACATGCAAAATTTAAAAGCCAACTGCATTTTTGTGTCTGCTTTTGTCGTTAATATCCCTTCGTAATATTGCCGAGTTGGTTTTGAGGTAAGTTGGTTGCTGGGCCTCCCACTCCCTATTCGCAAAAGACAAATTTCACCACTGAATCCCACTAATGAGAATAGAAATGTTTGACTAAATATAAGTTTTCTAGCGCTTATGGTGATTCATTCGAACGTCTTCTGTACACATTAGTAAAGGAATCATAGGTAATTTGATGAAAATTTTTTAGAAAAACAGTTTTTATGGATGAATATTAACAATATTTCACAAGTGGTCATTATTTTAACAGTACAGATGCATCACCTAATTATGCGTAAAGTCTTTGGGCCAGTATAGTACAGAGGGTAGTTTTCTTGAATGATTGGATTCACTTTGGTACATCATAAATCTCAATGCAGAAGGTAGAAATTGGTGGTGTACTTTTTCTTAGTTGGTTTTCAGGTCGCTTTGACTTACGATCTTTTCAGATACAATATATTTCTCAAATAACGAATTTTCACCTTGATCACAAAGCTGAATATAATATATTTGATCAATAAAGTCTAAAGTACATGAATAAGAACTTGCAGATCATACAATTTATTTTACACATATTTTTCAAGAACAATGACTTCTCTGCCAAATACTGAAAATAATTCATTCTGAACCCCATTACACAATGTACTATGCATGTATGGTAGTTGAGGTAATTTATTATTCCCTTATATGACCTTAAGATAAAGCTTTGTTTAAGAGATTGAGAGCACAACCCACTCAATAATGAGCGGTACCCAATAATCAGCTAATAACAACTAATGCAGATGCATACTTTGGCTCAGGGAAGCTGGAGTGCGATTTCTTCAGCAGTTATGTGGCTGTGAGATGGAAAGGCAATGCAGTCCCAAGCGGTCAAACTGCCTACGACGCCTGCTACACATCATGGGGCGATCCTGGGGACATACTCAAGACTAATTCAAGCTTTAACTCCTCGACGACATACTGGGCAAACACTGGTCATCGCGTTCTTGATGGATTTGCTTGTCGTGCTCAAGGCGAATACTTCGTTACTCACTATCTGGCTGGGAGTTGGATGCAGATTGATCTCTTAACGCCTACTCATGTGAAAAAAATAATCGTAGCCACAACATATGTCGACCACATTAAAACGATGGACGTATTTTTGAGCAACACGACTGATTTCAAGCTAGGCGATCGAATTGCCAGGAATGCAAGCGAGCCTCCGGAGTGGACCACGTGCTCTATCGAGGCGAACGACTCAGTCTCCGGCCGCTATTTCACGATGTACATCGAAAAAACTTCATACCTTGGAATTACTGATGTTCAAGTCGTTCCAAGCCCATAGGCTATGTGGGATAGACAGATAGGCTATATATAGGTATACGCCGATCACTCGGAACAGTTAAATGTCTTCGGGTCAATACCTTGAAGTTAAGGTATTTGACAACATATAGTACTGTCACACGTATGGATTAGGGTGAGATCGAGGGAATGATACAAGTATTGCACTCAGATTTACATTGCAAGAAATTTCTGGCAAATAACTTCAGGGTCACGTTTCGTTCCTTTCACCGAAGATTTCTTTCAAATTTTCCTCTGCTAGCAGATCATGTAAAGGACGTCACTAGGAAGTAAGCACCCCAATAAATTAACGGGGTTTGAATGAAATTAGGTTCTGATTTTTTCCGTACGAAAAAAATCTGCAGGGCAGAAGACACTATGAAGCACTTTACAGGAGTTCTAATAGATTTCCTGTATCATTTCCAAGCTCGAGAAACTACGAATACTCTCAAGAAGAGGGAAAATTTGTCGAGAGATACATTTAAACAGGCTAAAGAGGAATGTTATAGTGATGAATGCCATAGCTTTCGGACGACAGTTGTTGAAGCAAATGCACGTCAGAGCTCCTTGCTATGCTAATTATTTTGAGTCGTTGAAATCAGTAGCCGTTTCGTGATTCGTCCAAAAGTGATTAGATTCGAAAAGGGATTCTCGACAAGATAATGAAGACGAATGTAAGGGTTCAGTGTAAAGTTTATCAGGATTTGAGGCTTCTGTTAGTGTAGGTGTCAAGCTCGATAATTTTACGTCGTCACGAAAACCAGTCACGAAAACCTGGAAGTTATATTCGCTTTGTTCTGTTTGTTGTGTTGTGGAAGCAGTAGATCCGGCCCTTTGACACAGTCGGTGGCGATCACCTCGGTTAATAACCAGCTGTTCCAGTTCAACACGTGTTAAAATACGAAGATGATAAGTGATTATCTTCGTATTTTAACACTTGTTGAACTGGAACAACCAGCTGTCACGTTGAATAAATTCGGAATGGTGACTTAGACGGCTTCGCTGACCATCCAGCATTTCGAAAGCGAACGTTGGCTGCAAGTGAAATCGGTAGAAAGTTCGTAGTCGTTTGTGTCGCATTGTAGAGGTAGTGAACGTAGAGATGGCTGAGTACAAAGCATAGATATGACTAAGAGCGGGACGTAGAGGAGATTGAGAGCAGAAAGCCCTTATTAAGCGATAGTTGACTCTAAATATACGAGATGCAGAGAAGGGAATGACAATGCTGTTAGTGAGTGGTGAGGCTACAAGACCCTGTCATATTAGTCTAGTCCGTGTGCACTTGACTGCAATCCAGGTATGCGATTGGTCTGTTGGCGTAGAGGTATATCTATGGTACCGGAGGGGGCAAAGGTATGGCTCGTAATTGTATCGCGTCGCCAGTGACTATAAGGTAAAGAATCCAGGTCGAGACTGGCGTTACTGTTAATAAACTGTGTTGGTGGGAATTCGGTGTACAGTATTCCTACATGACAGCCTATCATCAAGTTGTGACGCTGATGCACTGCAATCGTACTTAAAGCACTTGTAAACTTAAGCATTTGCAGTAGATCGGAACACTGATCACTTCGCTACTCACATGCCCACGTGCATGTAACTTCAACATTATCCCCATTATAATAATTATCTTAAAATATTTATATATGATTTGTTGGTTCTAGTATGAGGGCTGAGGTTGTCCATGGGTACTAAATTTTAGGTTGTAAAATCCCATAGCCCAGGCACTTATTACTACAGTGCAGTATCAAAGGGTTGAACGTAAAGGAACTGTTAAGGTTAGAAAAAAAGGGAGCTAACTTTCCGTTGAGTTTGTGTTCGTTATGAATACTCATGAATGAAAAATATATTCCTGTTCAAAACCAAGTTTGAGGTCAATCGTAAACAAAACAATGATTTGTTAAGGTTCGCTGTCTGAAAGTGCATTTTTATCTTTAATATTTCACTTGAAATTTTCTTCTATGTTCATCTCTGCCCGTTTATACCCATGATGATCACACGGCACAATCGCACAAAGATCATAAAGTGCACAAAATGCACTTCGTTAACGGTATGACTTGGAAATTGTGAGGTAGTTTTTCGCGTGTCCACAAATTTCAAAATTGTTGGAAAGCAGCTAACAAAAGAAATACATTGATATATACGTTGTTTTTGATAATTTGAAAAATTCAGGATGCTGTTTGTAAGAACTTCATACTCGTCGTTGTTAATTCGCCCTGATGTAATGGAGCACTCCGATTTGAGCTAGCGAAGTGCAACTTATTATCGATAATTGAAAAGGTTGGTCTTGGAGGACGAATTTACGTAGAACTGCTCCCTGCGATATTTTGTGGAAATATTGCGTCTCTTCCTTAATTATACATTGGTTAAGTATTTTTTGGATTTTACTTGCATTTATTATGGTATATTTTTATAGCTACCAATTTAAAGTGACAACTTATCAGTTTGGCGCAGAAAAATTGCAACAAGTCATTCATGGATTCAAAATTTCTTAGGCCTCTTTCATGATATTGAAATAAAAAATTGGGGTTTATTTACCGTTTCATGCTAGAAGCCTGATACACTGAAAAAAATTTTGCCTCTCTAAGTGTCTCATGGCTGTTCAGGTGTCTCATAGATAGTCAGAACGTCTCAAAAAAAAAGTAGATGTCTCATCGGAAGTGCGACCCCTCGATGAGTGCGAAGTGTCTCAAAATGCTGCCTATCTTTTACTGGCGATGATTATGTAATATCTCAGTCACCTCTCAAATCTGACTTAAGTTTAATAAGTGTTCAGTAAATGTAACAAGGAACAAATTAAATTTTTGTTTCTAATATGACTTCTCCTGTAGACTGTCTAGATGGTCTCTTCAGGGGAAATTAACGCTTAGTCGCTACCGCTCACACCTGAACGAGGAGAAGTGTAGCTTGTGGCATGAAAAGGTCTAACTGCTGGAGACTGCTGGAGACGAGTGTAGTTCCTGGCGCAGCTCTTCAGCGCTAAAACCAAGTATTGATGTCACCAGCAGCAGCTATCGCTTAGCTCAAGAATACGTAAGAGTATCCAGGTTTCTTCATAGCGCTGAAAGCGTCAACCTTGCTTGGCAGTGCAATGCTACAGCTTAATATCCGTAGAGTTTTGTGTGAGACATCAGTTGTAAATGCATCAAACTCAAGCCCAAGTGTCTCATCGATGAGACACTGAAGCACTTTTAGTGAGACACTAGAGGGACTCTAAATCGGGTCTGGAGACACTGGTATGCATCCTAATCTTGGGTGTTTCATTGATGATGCATCTGCGAGTCTCGGTTTTGGGACAAACGTCAGATGCACCTGGGTGTTTCAAAATATAGCTATTATTTCTTTCAGTGTACTTTTACTTGATCCCATTTTACCTTACCTTATCATACCGAAGTATATTATCACTTGATGTTGATGAGCTTCATAACTATCACACACCAAACGTGCGCTATATGCCTCCACAGGGACATCAGTGGCAGGTCAGAAAACCTCAAATCGCTTCACGAAATGATCGATCATGTTATACTTAAACTTTATGTTTGAACAAAGCTTTTGAGTTTGATTTTCATACCTCGATTTCAGTTTCATTACTGATTATGTGCGAATTGTCAAAATATCTTTTTTTTCTACCGCGATTCTTATTCTGTTATTTTTTGAGGGAATAAATCGTTTACACTGTTGTACTGGTTTTCTCTTAACCGTATAGGTAGACTTTGAGGGCCCGTTTTTTAACTTTGAGGGCCCGTTTGGTGAGTCAATTTGACGTAAGGCATCGTGAAGCCAAACTCAAAAACTTGAAATGGTGATTGTTGGTACTTGTACGTTTTTCGGGACTGTAAAAGAAAATTTTGCAATAATTAGTCGCTATGCACGAACAATTTGTAAACTGGAACATAAAATGGTAAGTTCGAGGAAATTTGACCAATTCACCCTCTTCTTTCACATCGATGTTGAAAACAACACTTGAAATTTGTCTCTTTCAAGTTGTTTTTGCGTAAAATAACATTTTCAATGTAGCAAAAGCTAAATATATTGCACGGAAACAATTAAATTTCGTTTTACAATTCCTATTTAATAAAAACATTCCGTTTAGGTTTCAATGGCATTGTAACAAATTGTTTTGATTGTTCGTTTTTAAGCTGCCTGAACAAATGAATGATATGGTTATTAGAAAATGAAGCTAGTACAATGTAGTGTTGACTCGCTCGTTAAATTTTTCAATTAAAATTTCATAATTCTTTGTAGAGTAGGCTTGAAAATAACATTGCCTTTCACCTCTCAAGGTTAATTAATTTTCAATGCAAAACATGAAATTTTGAGACGTGCTTTTCGGTGAAATGGAAGATCAAATTCAGAATCTTTCACAATAGCTTTCCAGCAAAAGAGAAGGAAGATGAGGGATATACTGATTCGCCTTCGAGTCAAGAAATACTAAAAATTTATGTTGATGAACTTTGGTCTTATTTTTAAGAGTTTCAAGACGACGTAGAATAACCTTGTTGCGAATGCACTCCCAAATCGACTTGTGTGCACCATCTGCTTTTTTAGGCATGAATGTTTTCGAAAAAAAATTTCAGCTCAAGGAGTTCACGCCTGACAACCTGCATGGTTGCTTGGTGTCAAGTCTTTTTATACTCAAACTCAAAAACCTTCATATCGCAAGTAGCTCACCTAAATCCACTTATTCGTGGAACTTGCATTACTTGCTGCTGTGCTACAACGTATGCTGTTTAAACAATCAGCCCCAAATCCGTGAAAAAACATAGGTTGTTAATGAATGCATGACTAGAGCAAGATTTTAATTTACCGGTCTGTGTTGGTTGGAGGTAAGTCAAACAAATAAGAGGTCGGTTACGTTTTCTCCCGAAGAAATAATCGAGCCGATGGAAGACACGTGTTTTCTTCATAATAGACAGGAATTGAATGTTTGGTAGTCCGGTAAATGAGTATTGTTGTTTGTACAGTGCTGATAAAGTAGGAAAGTTAGACTACTCTACGTGTGTGTAACCAGGTACAGATGAAACAATAAGTTGAAACTATAATGTTTTGTATCTCTTCCAGTCCTAAATACCACTGCTAACATAACTAACGCATGCTACTAACGTAACTTAATAATGAGATCCACTTTCTGGAAACTACTAATTTTTTAAATGAATTCATTTACTCATAATTTAATGCATGCAATTTGTGCCAGAAAATTTGTAAATGCGAGAGGATTGATTCAAATAACAATTTTTATCTCTACTGGAAGTATAGCTTAAGACATTAAAATATTCCAGTGAAGCAGAGCTACATTTTCATTAATGTGCTGCAGAACACCTTACGAGCCCCTTAGTCACACAAGTCACACAAGTGCTTTATTTGGCATCACGTGTACAACCGGCACTTGGCTGTAAAGCGCGACCTATAATTAACTCCGGAGCTCATCCTTCCCAGGTAGCAAAATTTATTGACCTAATATTGAGCTAATTTACAGTCTCAATATTGACTGGATATTCAAAATGGACATTGGGAAAATACCTTATTTTGGAAAATTCGGTTGAAATTGGAAAAGTATATTGGCCCAATAACAATATTATCATCAACCCAATATCAACTAATTATTGTGTCAATATTGACTTGATAATGAGGTGTTCCCTACAATAACATTGGCTGAATACTCAATTCCTGATATCAGGTTGGTATTGGTAAAACATATTGTCGCGATAATGATATTTTCACTGACCCAAGATCAGCTACTTATGTGTCACTATGGACTTGATATCGAGGTTGTAAGACCAGTTGTTGCTGCTTCAGCCATTGAGTTCCGTTTCGTAGCGTGAAGCGGCGACCTTATTAAACATACTCGCCGTTAGGTATCGGTGATACGCACAGGAGAAGTTCGAACTTTCAATTGATCAAATTTACACAGAGATGTATTACAATTACTGAACATAAATAGACTAGAAATGACATTTGAGGGGTAACTAAGGTAAGACACTACAAGGTGTTCCTTAATTCAGAAGTGTTCAGAGATGAGAAATATATATAATTCTGATAACAATGTTATCTGATGTACATACCTACACACCTACAAAACTATGAATTAAACTGCATTCAAAATTTACCTAAAATTAATGATTCCATGATTACAAACCTCTTTGGCATCGTAGAGTGGAAATCCAAATTTTGTGTTCCACGTACCAGTAGTCGGGCAACCTGTACATGCAGTTTGATCCCGCCAAGTATGCGTAATTGTTCAATATATTTTATTGCTGTAGTAACAAATGACAAACGATTTTAGCATATTTAAAAAAAAAACAGACCTTCGAGACATTGGACGACTGAAAAAACAAGAACTGTGAACCTGTGATAACAGTAATTCTGAATAGACATATTATTGTAACGTATTCACATTTCTTGATATCTGTCAAATATATCTGCACTCATTAATGACTGAAATAAGTTTTCATTAACTTAATTGGTACATTTTATACAAATTACTCCGTATTATTGGCGTACGATATCAACCCAATGTTTGGGCAATAATAATTAGTATTTTAACAAATTTTATTAAATCGCGAGATTTTTAATTATTATGAGATTGTTTCCACTTAAATGAATATCATATATATAAATATATACTGTTAGTTTAATATTAGAAATAAAACAATTTACTACATTGTCCCAATAACAAGTTGATATCCTAAGTGAGTATATCTTTTTTCGATATTGTCTTGTTATTAACCTATTATTGTAATCCAAGATTCCAATATCAGGTCAATAAATAATTATCAACCCAAGATTGGCCTAATATTTTCTTGCTACCTGGATTGTCTAATTAATGAAGTTTCCCTTGCGAATGCAGAATATATGACAACTGCGAAGGTCAAATTGCTCACAAGTGGTGTTTTCACAACCCTGCTTCGCAGAAAATGGCTCCATAAGCAAGCCAAATTTGCTAGGTGTACAAATACAGATCTATGCACTTTTTTTGATAGCAGATCGTTCAAAATCAAACTTTTTTACGCTCAGGCATGTGAAAGCCTTTCCTGTAAAATCAAGAGAGAGAGTAGAGTGAGAAAGAGGAAGTCCTGAAATTGAGGAAGTGGATACATTAGTTCTTCGACAATGGCGATAGTATATGTTGGAATTCGTAGAAAGTTTACTAAAATTTTCGGATTGTTAGCAGTATTGTTAAGAACGTAGCGTTCATTGTACAACAAAAAGCCCATCCAAAACTTTCACGTTTTTAGAGAGAAGGCCAATAGAAATAAGCGTCTTCTCTATTACAATCACCTACATGTGTTTAAACCAGAGTTGCGGAGTCGGAGGAATAAATTTGTGACTCCGACTCAGACTCCCCTCTCCAGAATTTGACGACTCTGACTCCGACTCCACCTTTCCAAAATAATTGACGACTCTGATTCCACCTTTTCAGAATTTAGCGACTTTGACTCCGACTCCACCTCCTCAGAATTTTACGACTCCCATACGGACTCCACCTATTCACAATTTATAAGAAGAATATTTTATTTCTTAATGGTTGCAAGTGTTGCCAGCTGTACATATGTATTCTATATTTATGAACGACTTTTAAATTGGCAACAGAATGTTAAAAATTACGTTTTACTATTATGTATATCTAATATAGTTTACTTGAGCCGTCAATGATGACGGGAATTCGATGGTTTCCTTTTAAAAAGTATCAAGATATAAATGACAAACAAATAGATCTATCCTTATAGTACCCACGATTAAAGTATTCTTGTACTTAATTGTGCACTGGTGAAACTCGTATCACAGATACGGTCAATAACGTCACAGACGCACACACCAACCAAGCAAGCAACAACTGTATATTCTAATCCAAATAATCATTAACCAAGAAGTTTTTAAAAAACTTACCACACATTTTTACCGCGATAAGCTGCAGTTTCTTATAAATTGATGGAGACACCTGGCATTTTATTATATAGTGTTGATTATTCTTAAACAACAAAATGCCAAGTGTCTCCTTGAAGAAATGAATAAATAGATTTAGGTATTTCTTGTGCGTAATTTCCCCTATGTTATTACAATATTCAATTCAGTATTGAACAAATAAAATTGTGCAAATCTTTCAATGTTCTACGCGCAATGTAGTCAAAATTTGAAAAAGTTCAAAATAACTAGGAAAATTACGTTCAAATTCAAATTAGGCAACACAAATTAATGGTCACAATTGAAATAATCGAGAAACCTACGATGAAAGCCTATTTCAAGACCATTCTGATGATGTAATACATGACAAAAAATAATCAGATTTAGTGCATTTGCCAGAAGGAAAACTGATATAACTTTACCACCACTTACGAGCACTCACATGTTGTCCTGTCACTGCACCAGATAGGCACGGCTTAACAATATATTATTGAAAATCAAATGAATTCCATGTATATTATAGAATGCGAATTGAGTTCAATATATTTTTGAATACTGATTCAATGAAATATATC